>SSNS01000632.1:154302-230679 GCA_006937985.1 Aphyosemion australe
AAGAGACAGGTCATGTCCTGTGTCCTCGTCTCCCCAGTCCATTCCATATCCCATCATCCTTTAAGTTTTTACTTTATTTCTCTTTTCATCAGTTCTGCCATATCCATTCCCCAGCCCATTAGTGTTTTATTTCTCTTTAGTTTTCCTTTTGCCTTGGTTGAGTAGTTTAGTATTGTCAGAGTCATGTTTGTTTAGCCTCCTTTTGTATCAGTTACCTTTGACCCCTGTGTTCCTCGTAGCTGTTTCTCCCCATATTAGTTATCGTTCATTGTCCTCTTGTATTTAGTTCATCCCTCCAATTTAGCTGTTGTCCTCGTGTCCCCTTAGTCGTCCTGTTCTTCTGAGGTTTAGTGTTTTAGTCTTCAGTGTGGTGTTATTCATTCTCATTGTTTCCTTCCAGTGTTCACCTCTGCTAGCTGCCTCTTATATTTTGTTTATTAGTTCAGTGACTTAATTTATTATCATTAACCTGTATTCTGTTTATTCATTTAGTATATTCTTTCAGCATTTAGTTTTAGGTTTCTCTCTTTATCTGGTTTGGTTCAGTCCTCTTGTGTTTTGCATTGCCTCCCATCCTCAGTTAATTAGTCACACCTGTCTATCATCAATCAGTAATCATCTCACCTGTTTTCTCATCACCTCAGTCTATTTAAACCTAGTCATGTCATAGCTCCTGGTCGGTTCCTTGTGTTGTGTGTGTTTGTCTGTGTTACTTGTATCCCGGTCGACCCTGATGTTCTGCTTTCCTGCCTCTGCTCCTGCTATAGACCACGGCTTTAATAAAACATTTTGAACCATACCTGGCTGTCTCCTGGATTACCTGCATTTGGGTCCTACACCAACCCCATTCTTGACAATTACTCTTTGCATTTCATATCATTGTTTAAATTTGCTCTTTATGTTGTTCATTGTATCTGAAATGTTAATAAAAAGATTTCAGAATAAAAAAGTGGTGGGTAGTGATGGGAATTATGACTCTTTGGAGACGTTCATTCGAGAGCCGTTTGCCTTAAAGAGAGGTTCAAAAGACTGACTCCTTTAAACAAAGCGGAGCGATCTCTGCTGATGTCCGCGAGGGGGCGGGGCAATGTGTTTCTGCAGATGTTCGTGAGAGCGGGGGGAGGGATGTTAGGACTCGACTCTCATCGTTCACTTTGAAGAGCCATTCAAAAGATTTGATTTGATTAGTGGTGGGGACATGTCCCCGGCGTCCCTGGCTGAAATGACGCCTATGCTATGTGGGTAGGAGATAGAGTTGGGGATCCTGGCTTGTCTTGGACACAGGCATGGGGGTCCTTTTAGAATAGAGGTAGAATAGAAATATTCAGAGAGGAGATTAAAGCAATAAACTTTTAAGTATTTGTTTTATTATTTATTTAAACAAAGTATGAAACTTCCACATGACACCATCTAATGTGCCCTTGGTTTCATCACAATAAGCACAAACTCATAAACCTGAACACAATGAGCTCAAACACAGCATAAAATGTGATTTTGTGTCCAAAGTCCCGACAGATTAACGAACTAAATTAATAAAATCAGCCCACTGTTTCCATGGAAACATTAAGCTTTCAGTTTGTTTCTGGTGAAATGAAAGGAGAGGCTCCTCAGCTCCTTGCTATGTGGAAGGAGCCTTTTTAAAACCATTTTAATTTTCTGTTTCTCAGGAGAGTGCACCCCTGACCTCTCTGAGAAAAGCATCTGAGGAGGTGCTGGAGGGAAAGGAGCGACATGCAGGGAGGAGCAGAGGAGGAGGGACGAGAAGAAGAGCCTGAAACCTGTTTACTGAGAGGGGGAGCAGGAGGAGATGTCTTCAGACCAAACGGTCTCATCAACACCCACAGGTTGGGAGTGGAGCCTCAGGAGGTGCATAAGTCAGTGTATCATGGTCACATGGTGACCGCCCCTCCTCAGCAGGAGCATATTGGGACTCCTCCTCAGTTCCTGAACCCTAGGGCACTCCTACCACACCAGGCGGTACCAGAACCCAGCCTCCGACCAGGCCCTGGTCTCTTCCTGTGCCCCAACAGTATTTTGAGAACGTGGGGAGAAGCTGGGGGAGGAGACTGCTGTGAGACCACTTTCATTGAGGGTCACGATCCTGATGCCTCCCCCTCCACAAAGGAGGTCCTGCTGTTTGCTGATGGGAAATTTCTGGAGTTTTGCGGAGAAGATACAAAGATTCCCACGCTGTCATATGACATTGATGATGAGGATGACTTCCAGGAGCTGGAGGTGAGGTCACACTGTCTGAGTGGCGAGGGTGTTAATCAACACACACCCAAAGAACTTACAGTCATGTTCCTGACTTACTGTAGAAGGCTTCCAAGTTCACACCTGATGAGAAAACACTGTTCGTTCTGCAGAACAGTTTAGAGTCACAGTTCTATGAAATAACACTTAAAAACACCGTTACTAACCCACCTAACTAACCTAGGGCTGGGTGATGTGGACCAAAACTTATATCTCGATATCTTTTAGCTGAATCTATCTATCTGTCTGTCTGTCTGTCTGTCTGTCTGTCTGTCTGTATGTCTGTCTGTCTGTCTGTCTGCCTGCCTGCCTGCCTGCCCGCCCGCCCGCCCGTCCGTCCGTCCGTCTGTGCCGCTCTCCGAATCTATTTCCTGACTACGTGGGGGAGGGGTTTGGGCCGTTTCTCCACACAAACAGGATAGACAAATCTCCGGTTGGCAGTCACGGTGAAATGGCTCGCTGAAACACGAACAAACGTCCCCAAATAATTTAAAACCATGAAGCCAAATGCAAAGTTTTGAGCAGAAAATTGACCCAGAGGTTTCCTGATCGAGCAGATGTGTATGAATACATGTAATGGCCGCTTAGAGACAGAGCAAGCTAGTGGTTTATTATATTGATTTAATCCTTACTGAGTCTTCTTGTTTGAAATTAAATCAATATTCTAAAAATATCGAGATATCGCCCAGCCCTATGGTAACCATTACTTTGATGATGGAAGCCACTAACGGAACATTTGGTTTAGAGTAATATTGTATAATTCATTCCTGATCCTATCCATCCTTGTCACTCTCAAAGAGAACCTCAACATCTGGAGCTCTGCAACCTCCAGTTCTGCCTCCTGTTTTTGCCTCATGGACACCGTCCCTAAACCAGTTCCAATGCTCTGCCCATGTGCATCACGCAAAATACGTAGGGAGCCAAGTGGCCAGGGGGACATACTGCTGCTCACAAATGTTCACTTCAGACCTAAGCTTCCACCGCTCTTTCCCAGAGCTTCATCTCATTAGCTTTATTCCTCTATAGTTGCCATAATTCTGCACGTCTCCCTTGTTCTTAAAAAACAGCACCAGAAAATTTTACTCCATTCCTCAGGCATCTTCTCACTCGTTAAGAACTTGTTAAACAACCTAGTCCATAACTCTACTGCCACCTCTCCTAGACACTTCCATACCTCTACGGGAATGTCTTCAGGACCAACTGCTTCTTTTCTTCCTCCTCTTCAAATCTTTCCTGACTATCTACTAATCTCAGCTACTGATCCACAACAGTCACCTCTTCTACTCTACATTCTCTCTCATGTTCCTCATTCATCAGATCTTCTATAGTACTCTTTCCATCTTCCCATCACACACCTGACACCTGTCAGTACATTTTCATCCTTATCCTTAATCACCCTAACCTGCTGCACATCCTTTCCATCTCTCTCTCTCTCTGCCTCGCCAAACTGTACAAATCATTCTCTCTTTACTGTTCCTCTGTGTTCCACTTCTTAGCTAACTTCTTTTTCTGTAAATGCTCCAGGGGCCTCATTTATCAAACGTTGGTAGAAACGTTCCTATATTCTCTCCTACGGATGAAATGTAGAATGTGTGTACGAACAGTCAACGTCCTGATCTATGAAACATGCGGTGGCCTCTCGTACGCATGTTCCTCCGCAATCGTCTGATGATAAATCCCACCTGTGCGCATATAGGCGCTCATGCCCATGTACCGTCATTTACATACAGAAACGCCCTCAATTAACCATATTTGGTCACACTACGTCCTCAGATCGGGAGGGGATTCCCTGGGTTCTTCCCGGACAAAAAAGACAAACTTTATTGACAGCGAGATCGAAACACCGGACACTTGACAACGCGTGTATGATCGGGGAGCAGAGAGGTTCTGGAGGGTTGTTTTGTTTGTAAAACAGAATGTGGACTGGAATCGGATCAGTGCGCTGCGCTCACGGAAGAGCCGTTCCCTCCGGAGTGCACTCTGCTCTGCTAAATCCTCCAATAATAATATTAAGAATAAGAAACGATCTTTTATATAGCGCATCTCAAGCAAAATCACGATGCACTTCACAAGGACAAAATAATTAAATTAAATTACAACATAATAAATAAATAAATTCAAAATGATTTAAAACATCATAAAATGGGAAGAGTAAACATTGTGATTACAAAATAACACGAAATCAGCCGTTCTACAGTCAGATTCCCGTGGGTCATGGGTGTTTTAGCACCAATGTGACACAGCTGTTTATCCACCTAAATAATTATTTATTGGGTAGAATAATTAGTGGATGAGGAACACGCGTGGACCACTGAGACCTTCAGAATTGCTGTTCCCTCGTTCTGCCACTAGATGCTGTTCCTACGCATGGTCACAGCTGTTCTTATGTTTAGGAACGTTT
This sequence comes from Aphyosemion australe, assembly GCA_006937985.1. Taxonomy (NCBI): domain Eukaryota; kingdom Metazoa; phylum Chordata; class Actinopteri; order Cyprinodontiformes; family Nothobranchiidae; genus Aphyosemion; species Aphyosemion australe. Next base: position 158,957 of record SSNS01000632.1, read on the forward strand.
TCACGCACAAGTACAAATTGGTAAAACCACACAATGCACAAAATCGTTCCCACGCACGAAATACGCACAGATCTGTACGTAAGTACGGTTGATAAATGAGGCCCCTGGACTTTTTCGTTCCATCACCATGTCTGCTGATCTACTTTACTCCTTTCACATGACACACTAAGTACCCTCCTACCTGTCTCCCTAGCCACATTAGCTGTACCTGTCCAGTTATCTGGGCACCTCCTGGCCACCAAGAACCTGTCTCACCTTCTCCCTGAAAACCTCACAACAATCATCTCTTTTCAGTTTCCACCACCTGGTCCTCTGCTCCACCTTTGTTCTCTTCATCTTCATCTCCATCAGGTCATCATACAGACCGCCATCCTATGCTGTCTCACTAAACTCTCACCTTACAATCACTGACCTCCTTCAAACTAAAGCGTCTACATAAGATGTAGTCCTCCTGTGTGCTCCTCCCTTCACTCCCATAAATCACCCCGTGTTCCTGCCTCTTCTGGAAGAAAGTATTTACAGCAGCCATTTCTGTCCTTGTAGCAAAGCTTACCACCATCTTTGTTCCTATGCTGGATACCAAACCTGCTCATCACTTCCTCATCAGCCTGTTTGACACTCTTCACTTCCAGAATATTCCAAACAAACTCCTCCTTCAGGATAACTCCTACTCCATTTCTATTTCCACCTACACTCGGACCTCGGACTTCATCCCGTATGAAATCCCCTGGATGTGATTTGCATATTTGTCTTGGCTTTACATCGGGATTCCCTTCTTGTCACAACATAAAGGATGCAATTCCATTCTGCCCAGGTTCTAAACAACCACACCAAGGATCTATATGCAATGATTTATTTACAACAGTCACCAACGTTGTAACTAAGGGAGAGGGAGGAGTTACTCAGGGTGAACCAAATGCCTAAAATTACAACCAAAACACCACTGTCCTAATGAGACCAGCTGACCTACGAAAGTAACAAAATAAATGACAAATGAAATTACCGCCCTAACTAACAACACAGGAGAAAACGGTCTCCTCTGAACAGGGATACACACACGTTTCCAGTTTTCACAGGCAACCCTTTTAAACACACACTGAAACACGCCCGGAGGCAAACAACACTAACGATGGAGTGGCTGGTTGGACTGTGTTGAGAATGGAGAGCTGCGCGAGCCAAACGTCATGGCGCCTCTTAACAGGTCTGTGCCTATCGAGTCGAACCTCCATCATGATCCACCAATCGCAGGTCGGCACTTGGTTCCTGTCCCGACATCCAGTAGGGTTGATCCTCCACCATAATCCACCAGCACGAAACCTAAAACAGCCTTAGGTCGTAACACTGGCACAAGGAATCACTGGCTCATGACCTCTTTTGGTTGCATGTACTTAAAGTCTCTGGGTTGTGGGCGGAGCCGTTGGCACGAAGCCCCCCCACCCTCTTTCTGTTTATGCTAGCTCTCTGTGCTAGCATGCAGCACTGGCTGCTAGCATTACACCAGCTCCATAAATAGCTGATGTGATGCTAGCAAACACGCCGATGGTTGAATTAGCTCCTGACAGAAAAAAATAATCTTAGCGGTGAAGATACAGGCTGTCCAGATTCAAAAGTCATTTAGAAGCAAAGCCCATTTGTTTCTCCTGCCAGTTGCTAAAGCAGTCGTCACTGAAATGATGACTGCAAACCAATGCGTGTTTTTTTTAAGTCCCTGAGACCAAGGAAATGAATCTATTTGTGTCTAACAGAAAAGGTTTTTGGTAAAGTGTGAAAGCTAATTTCACTATCTCTCTACTTAATGATACATCCCGCTACAGCACATAGGTGTTGATCTTCCATCTTCTTCTCTACTCCTCAGAGCCTGAGGGGGCAGAGCGGAGTGGAATTTGGGCTCCTCCCACTGGCTTTGTGACATCACAAAGCCAGTCATTTTTAGGCTGCATTTTTTCATCTGCTCCTGATTCACAGCAGCCCTTTTTATAAGATACACTATGCCGGCAAATCAGCGTAATATTACCGCAACGTGTTGCTTATGAATGCACCATGGCGGCATCACGTTGTGGGAATTTTGCGGCATTCGTGTCGCCACGCTTGACAGTAATATTGCGGCAATATTGCGGCTTCGCCGGTCTTATAAACGCACATTAAGGCTTGGCGCAACAGATGGAGGTGTCATGACCATGTGATGAATTTACTGCCGAGCTCTGGCCGGGAACTATATTGACAATGAAAGTAAACACGGGCTTAAGTTTTGCTTTTGTAAACAGAACCAGCTGAGAGGATAAACTGGAGCGTTGCGGAGCTCCGGGAGCTTTTTTTTTTAGATCTGCAGCTCAGATCATCTGACAGCTCACAGGGATGGTGGAGGACACACACCTGTAGCTGGTTGTTAAAATAAAACCTTAACGAGTGCGGCTTCGATCGTAACAAAAAGCAAGTTATGTCCAAGATACACGGAAGTCCGCGACAGTGCAGAGACCGCCCCCATACCTCCTTTATGCCGCCATTGCGTAATCTTTTATAAAACGGACATGATTGCGCAACATTACCGCCACGGTCTGAGCTCTTATAAACAACCTAACGCTCCCAGATGCCGCATCAGCTTTGCGGCAAATTGGCGGCAATGTTTTATAAAAGAGGCTAGCGATTCAAATGCAGAAATACTCAGAAATGCAATGTTGAGCTTAAATTTCTTTAGATATGTCCTGTAGAATAAGAAAAATGCCCCAAGAACATGTTAAAAACAGAAAAAACCCGATTTTCATTGGAGTGGGTCTTTAAAATGCGTCCCACAAATGTTTCCTTATTTTCCCTGAATGTCAAGGACAGGTTTGTTTTTAATACCCCTCATTCACACCCAATGCGGAACAAATGTGGTCTGCTTTCCCTACGGCTTACGCAGATCAAAAATCATCGAGTCCAATCGGAGAGCTCACACCAGCTGTGATGCGTTGTGGACCCAGATGTCGAGCTCTGGAAAGTTTCTGCATGGAGTCTATTTTTTCTGAAGGCCGCATGCGAATTGTCATGAAATTAAAGAAATGACATGAGCCAGACAGGAAGTGTGAATGACAGTCCGTCCAGGAGCAGTCCGGACACTGGACCGCGTCCGTACCGCGTTGGATGTGAAGCAGGATTTAGAGTTAGGATTGCTGGTGAAAACTGAAGATTAAAGTTCTGTCTGGCTGCCTCCTGTGACTTCTCATTTTTATCAACACCATTAGATAAAGTTAATTTTTAAAATTGTTCAACAGTGTATTTGCTGAGTCACGTTTTTCATGTTTCTTCTCTGAAAAATTCCTCTCTTTGCTAGAACCCTCCACAACACAAATAGACTTCTGAGAAAGTTCCTACTGGTTCTGTGAATGAGGAATCTCCTCTCTGTATTTGGTCAGAGCGAGTACTCCAGTGAGTCTGAGAGCGAGGACACCTTCCTGCTGATGCCCCCCAGAGACCATCTGGGACTCAGCGTCTTCTCCATGCTCTGCTGCTTCTGGCCGCTCGGAATCGCCGCCTTCTACCTGTCACACGAGGTGAGAGTTAAGCCTAATTTCTACTTCTCCGTCAGCTCCCCGAGGCAGAGACGCGCACGCATTGACGGAACCGTTTTGCTTTCGAACTTCTCCATCACCTGGAGAGCGTTGCAAAGCAGTTCCCCGTCAGGACAACAGAGGGCGTAGCGCTTTTCTGGGGTATCCTGTCATGTGTCCGGTCCAAAATAGTGCATTTACAGTTTATATTTGCAGTTTATATTGTGCTTTTTTGCATTTAAGAGACTTTTTAACACGGACAAACTTGTCCCTCATTCTCCTCCACCTCTTCATGCGCTCACCACCTCTAAACCAGGTGTCCCCTCATTTCCGTCCACAAATAAAACGCTTGCTGCGCATCTTTATACTCCTCCAGTCACGGGTGAATTAACGTTCATATTTTCAGTTTTACTGCGAGGTATTCTTCAAGCTGCTCCGTGTTTGCCGCTAGTGGTGATGTATTTAAAGAAGCGGCGTTCTGACCAATCACAAGCTTGAGCTCTCCGTCTCGTTGGACGGATATTTAGAAAAGAGAGCTCGACTCTGTCCGACCTTGCAGGCCTGCTGGAGAGCTCTTGCAACGACGACGGATCATGGCGGTCCGTCCGTCCGTACTGACAAAAACGGAGAAATATAAATTAGGCTTTAGACCCGCTCCTGTCAGGGTCCATTCTACATATACAGGTACCAGCTCAGATATAAGGCTGAGACAGTCAGATACAAAGGACCTCAGTGATTCTTTTCTACATTGTCTTGAAGAAAAGTGATCCTGAAAGCAGCAGATGATCAGAGTCCTGATACAAGTCGGTTCTACAGAGCTAGTCTGGATCCTTTAATTCCTCTTTACTTCAGAGCCACTGTGAAAATGTGGTTCTGGTCCAGGCCAGGTGCTGCCTCTGGACTGAGTCAACACCAGGGCTCTCATTCATCAACCGTACCTATGCACAGATCTGTGCATATTTCATGCGTAGGAACAGTTTTACTAATTGTATGGTATTTTCTAGTGATGTTCCGATCACGTTTTTTTTGCTCCCGGTCCAATTTCGAGTCATTTGATTTTGAGTATCTGTTGATACTGAGTCCCGATCCGATAATTTTCAGGAAAGCATTAAAATAAGAAAAAAAGAAAACACATGATCCAAGTTGTCCCAAGTTTCACTTGTTTAGAAAGTGCACTGATTAGCAAACGCGTTACGAACATATTTAAAAGTAGCAGTGTTGCTCATATTTCAAGTTGTTTACGTCCTCAATCAGCAGCTGTGTTGAGCGATGCGTGTTCCCGTGACGGGGCAGGCACACGGCACCTTGGCAGGCAGGCTAAGTTTTCCCTGCATAACACCTGTAGCTAACACACAGCTCGATGCTGCAGCAGACAAAACCCACTTTTGCAGTCTGTTGGCAATTTCTCTTTGTTTATTAGCCTATCTCTGCGTTTTTGTCTGTGAAAGAAAAGAAAAACACATTTTTCATCAATCAAATGAAAGTTTCACAAATCACAAACTATGTTTAACAGATTCTGCTATCAGTGTAGAATAATCTAGTCCTGGCCTGGATGCAGAGCCTCACGCAATGAGCGAGAGAGACACGCATTTTCCTGAGAAAAGACACAAAATAAATCAGCAAACCTCCTAGGTTTTTACCTGATAAATTTACAATGAATTAAATTAATTGGCCGGACCAATCAGGCTTAGACAGCAGAGAGAGAGGTAGACCTGCGTGTAGCTGGCCCAATGGTCGTGCCTCATATCAGACACCGTGAACGCACAAAAAAGAAACAGAAAACAAGTTTGGTATGTGATGTCTGGAGAGCTGGGTTCAGGTCATTTTGGGTTTGGGTTTAGTTTCTGGGCTTGTTCAGAGCTGAGCTGAGCGGGTTAGGGTCAGAGATCTGATCTCCGATCAGTCTCTGCTCCTCTTCAGGGACACCGAGGAGTTAAGATGGAGACAGTGAGAGTTCTGGATGAGAGAACAGAGAAATAACAACATGGTGCTGCTGTGTTAGCCTGTAGAAGTTTTGCTAAACTCTAATTTTTTTTGTTTCATGAACTAAGGAGACGTAACATTGATGTTGAACTCAAAGAAACATTTGGAGAACACTTTGGTTCACTTTAAGTTACAGTAGGCTAGATGGTTTTCTCGTTTGCTATATTTGCTCCTCCCTACAGACACAATGGACATGAGGAGATAATAGAGGTCAAAATGGACAACACACAGGACAAGTTATTGGAACGGTTTTTAATGCAGTAGCTGGTTAGTGAAGGAGATCCTAGGTATGTTATCATTAAACCTAATCCAGACCACAGCCTCCTGCTGGTTTTATTATTATTATTATTATTATTATTATTAGCAAATAAAAATAAACATCCAACATTTTAGTTGGAAGTTTAGTATTTTTTAATGTTTTAGTATTTAATGAATTAAACAGAGCTTGGTTCATGCTCCAAAACATTTCTGAAATTCAGACAATGAGACCATTGGTTTCACACAAAATAACAAAACAAGCATGTCATTTCTTGTTATTTGTTGATGTTTATGTTATTTCATTGATATTAAAGCTCACTTATTTCAGTTGTTAGTTGAAAAATATTGAAATAATTATAATTTAACAAAAAGTTAAAATGCACTAGAACGCTAGACTGAAAATGTCATCTACTTCATCCAAAGTGCACCATCCCCCGTATTTATGCTTTTGACGGCCCTGAACTTAAAAGTTTATTTTCTGCAAAAATCCTGACTTTACAATGTCAGAGAATATCCCAATTTTAATATAATAAATTTATGCATTTATTCATGGCAAAATGTCATAAATAATTATTAATAAAAGTGCACCATTGGTATTGTGCTTTGACTTTATTTTGGTTTATAGTAGCTAATTAGCTCATGATTTACACCTTGTATTATTGTAAAAATAAAATTGAACTTTTTTTCAAGGTTATGGACCATGTGCCACCCTTGTCCAAAGTTGTGCCCCTACCTGGCCACCTCAAAAACATTTTCTAGACACGCCACTACCTGCAGCACCTGAGCCACATGCAGTAGTCAGGTGTTGCCGGCAGATACACAAAATATGACTTGGACTCAGATCGGGAGCAAAAAATATGAGCGGAACATCCCCAATAAGAACAGCTCTGACCATGCGTTTGAACAGCATCTAGTAGTAGAATGGAGGGACCGCAATACTGAAGGTCTCAGTCATCTACACATGTTCCTCATCCACAAATTACTTTACCCAATAAGGAATTATGTCTGTGAAGAAACAGCTTCAATCAATCAATCAATCTTTATTTATATAGCGCCTTCTACTGCCTTTTAAGGAAGCCCAAGGCGCTGAACATAAAATACACTAAAAACATGAAGTACAATAAAAAGAGAGGTAAAAAAACAACATACATACTTAAAAACAACAACTAAAGCATCAGCACGACACAAAAGCACACAACCAAGTCACATAAAAGCCAAACGATAAAAATGAGTCTTCAAACGACTCTTAAAAACCTGCAGTGATGGAGGCAGTTTAATGTCAAGTGGAAGCTCATTCCAGAGACCGAAAAAGCCCAATCTCCTCTAGACCTAGCCTGCGGGACAGTCAGTAGCTCCAGGTTAGCTGAGCGTAGAGTACGTGAAGGGGTATTGTCTTTTTATTAGCACTGCCAAGTCTGGAGGAGCCCCCCATTAAGAGACCAGAAGACATAGCACAGAACTTTAAACTTTGCCCGAAAAACTACAGGGAGCCAATGTAATGAGGCCAGCACAGGAGTGATGTGTGCCGACTTCCTCGTTCCTGTCAGAAATCTGGCTACAGAGTTCTGAACCAACTCTAGACGTCTCAGTGCTGCCTGACTTAACCCAACATATAAAGCATTACAATAATCGAGCCTGGATAAAACAAATGCGTGGAGCACAGACTCCATATGCGCTCGAGACAGCAAGGGCTTGATTTTGGTTAGCCGTTGCAGGTTAAAGAAGCAGGATCGTACAACCATGTTGATATGAGCTTCCAATTTGAGTTCTGCATCCAGCCTCACCCCCAGACTGGTGACAACTGACTTCTGGTAGGAAGAGAGAACATCTAAATTAGGAGCAGAACTCACACCCACCTTACTAGACGGGAGGAATGTAATAAGCTCAGTTTTGCTCTCATTCACATGGAGGTGATTAGCTGCGAGCCGAGACTTAACATCATCCAAACAAGCCAGATTAGAAATGGCTTTATCACATCACTGCTGTTAGAACCTATCAAATACACCTGTGACCAACGGTAATCTGACATTGTAGCATGGCTGATCTGGTGTTATTGGAGGATTTGGCGGAGCGTGCTCTCTGGAGGGAACCTGTCTTCTGTGAGTGCACTGATCTGCTTGGTGAGGATCCAGAGTGTCTCCTGAGCAGATACCGCTTCCTGAAGGAGATCCTTCTGGAGATCCTTCTGGAGCTATGCCGTGATTTGGGATCTTTTGTAGAGCCACGATCAAACCACACCAATCCGATTCCAGTCCATATTCAATTAAAAACTACGAGAACCCCCAGAACCTCCTCCACTCTGCTCCCTGAACATACACGTGTTGCCAAGGTAACCAGACTGACTGACAGCTCTGCACTCAGGCTACGTTCACACTGCAGGTCATGATGCTCAATTCCGATTTTTTGAGTAAATCCGATTTTTTTGTGTGACTGTTCACATTATAACTGAAATGCGACATCAAACACTCTCCAGTGTGAACGCTTCACGGCCCCAAAGCGACCCGCATGCGCAGAAGACAAGAAGTCACAGTCAGAACCAGGAGAGGTGGAGTTGTGATGTGAAAGCCTCACAGACATTTCAGACACAGGATCACACCTGAGTCTCTCGTTTTGGGGTGGAAACTATTTTAAAAACTATTTTACTCCTTATTCCCGCCGTCTTCCCGAGTTAGTATTCCCTGAAAATGTTTTGGTATTAAGTTCATTCACGGAACCCCCCCGCCCCGCTCTCATGGAGACCGAGACCGGAGATGCGCTTCGCTCCAGCAGCACCTCCCGCTCTCATGCTTTCTTGTATTTTTAATTCCAAAACTTGACAGGATGTCCCACAGACCCCTGAATCCCTCTGTCAGCGCTGCTCTTCAGCGCTCCTCCTCAGAAAAGTCCTGACACGACGCTCATCTCCACTGAGCAGTGACGTAGGAGGTGGATTTAATGCGACATGAGTCATGACCATTCAGACTGCAAAAAACTCAGATAGGAGGCGGATTTAATGCGACATGACCGTTCAGACTGCAGTCGCTTTCAAAAAATGCGCATATGTGTCGCAATCAGTACTACATATTGAAACGACCTGGATCGGATTAGGAAAAATCGGATCTGTGCTGTTCAGACTGTCATAAAAAAATCAGATAAGGGTCACAGGCAGGTCAACATGCGGATTTGATGCGCTTTTGCCTGCAGTGTGAACATAGCCTCAGACAACAAACTTTTCTAACAAGAACAAAACTAACTCCAAACAGGACATGCAGACAACTCCTTAAATGTAAATGACAACAGAATGGAACATTCAGTCTGTTACTCTACGGTTTTTCATGTTTAATTTTATGTTGAAGCATTTATTTGTTATTTCTGACAGGGACCTCTTCTCTGTCCCGACCGCATTTACAATAATAAAATTACAGCCTCTGCATCGTGTTTGGTTCTCTTCTACTTCGGCAATCAGTGCCTCGATCCCGCTGTCGATAAAGTTTTTCTTTTTTCTGGGAAGAATGCAGAGAATTCCCTCAGGAGCTGAGAACGTGGTGTGACCAAATATATAATTGAGGGCGTTTCTGTATGTAGATGACTGAATGGACACGAGCACCTGGGTGCACACAGGTGGGATTTATCAACAGTCGATTGTGGAGGAACATGCGTACGAGAGGCCACCGCATGTTTCATGAATCAGCATTTTGGACGTTCATACGAACGTTCTTAATTTCATTCGAGGATGTAATATAGGACAGTTTCTACCAACGTTTGATGAATGAGGACCCTTCTGTGTGTCAGGTCAGTGAAAAAAACTCTCAAAGTAATCTCTGGTCCATGTGGTTCTGTTAATGGATCAGGGTTCTGGATGCGGTACTGTCTGATCAGAAATCGTGAGGGTCCAAATTCAATTTCTTGCTGTTGAATTTTATTAGAGCAAAGAGATACAACTAAACATGACAGGTAGGTGCTTCTGTGCGTGCATGCGAATGTGTGCGCATGTGTGTGTGTGCATGTGTGTGTGTGCGTGCGTGCGTGCTTGTGTGTGTGTGCATGTGTGTGTGTGCATTTGTGTGTGCGTGCGTGCTTGTGTGTGTGCGTGCGTGCGTGTGTGTGTGTGCGTGCGTGTGTGTGTGTGCGTGCGTGCTTGTGTGTGTGCGTGCGTGTGTGTGCAGCCTGCTGCAGCCTCTTCTTGATGAGTCTGGCCCACTCACTCTGACTGCTGTTATGTAACTGCTCTGCAGTCAGCTGAAGGACGTATCAGGATAAGAAATACTAATAAAGATCTCTGGTTGTTGGTAAATTCCTTCAGACTCAGGTGTGTACGCTTTTAGCAGCAACTCTGAGCACGATGCTGTTGCTCTAGTAGTGGCACATGTTTTGGATGTGGTTTCCATGTCAACTCCACACCTACAGCTCTAAAAGAAAGAGGCTGTTGCCATTGGCAACACTTCCCACACAGTGAGAAAAAGAGTTCTGCAGCAGCAGGAGGGAGGGAAAGAGGATGAAGAAGTTGAATGAAACTGCCTGTTGATAAAACGTGTCAGATAAAAGCCCAGGCTGGTGAACCTACCTCCTCAAACCTTTGTGTCCTGTCTCTGTGAGTAAAGTCCAGCTGATGTCCTCCTTTGGCTTAGGCTCCACCCCCTCCCCTCATCAGTGGGATGACGTGATTGATTTGAGAGCTTAATAAACTCTGACTGGAAGTGAAGTGGTAATTAGGAGCATCCTGTTAATGAGGTGGTTAATCAGGTTTCCATGGTTCACTCAGCTGACAGGATTCTGTCACAGAGACAGATGCACCTGACTGTCAGGTGTTTCCATCTGCATCAATTCAGCACAACCACCTTCATTGTCTTCTAAAAAAAACAAACTAAAAATGTCTGATATCCAAAGTTTGTGAGGAAAATCCTGAGGTGTCGAGCCCAAACATGTACATTTAGCTTATTTTATTTTTTGTCATTTATTTAAATGCTAATTATGAAACTTAGCCAGGATTGTTTTTAAATATCTTTTTCCATGATCCCCTCTTTTGCAACATATAAAGATTAGGACATTCACATACAGATGTGGACAAAATTGTTGGTACCCTTCGGTCAATGAAAGAAAAACCCACCACAATGATCACAGAAATGACTTGAATCTGACAAAAGTAATATCCTACTAGGCCCTCACAGCTCAGCGCCGCTCCGGCTTAGTGTTGAGACCGCAGGCACCAGCACCTCCAACCCTCTTCAGCAGGTCCCATGAGCTCCCAAATCAATCGTGCGTGTCACCGCTAGTTGGTTCAGTGAGTGGGCCTCTATAAAACGATCATTAGTGTTCAGCTCAGCTCTTACTACAGGTGTTTAAAATCCTGTCAAAATCTAAAGCCTGGGACACACAGGAGACAGATGCGCCGTGTCGTGTCACGCCCGCGCCGTCATTTTAAAAAGAAGCCATTAGAAGCTACACGGGGAGCGCAGCGTCGCGTCCCAGAAGTGCCGGTCTGCGCAGGGGCGCTGAAGATAGGCGCCAGTTCTATTTCAAGCGCCGCGGCGCGCTGTGGAGCGGCTGTTCCTGTTCTCAAGATGTTGTGACTATCACGTGACTTTCCAAGAAGCGTTCAGCGCTACAGTCTTTGGTTCAGCGGTGCGGCGCTTCCTGTGTGACGATTTGACTTCCCAAAACTGCGGCGCCTCCGTGGCGCAGCGCGTCTGTCTCCTGTGTGTCCCAGGCTTAAGCTTTTAAACAGATGCTGTAGCCTCTTCCTTTTTTTTATCAGGGGGACGGGGTGATGAAGTAATTTTTATGAACCGAGGTGTTAAACAGACACAAACAAACACCATGTTCAAGCATAAAGGTGTCCATATGTGCTCTTGGCACCAGGACACCTTAGGCCGCAGGTCGATGATCGATTTTGTTGTCGTTTCATCTGATCTGCGGCCGCATGTCTTGGACACTCGGGTAAAGAGAGGGGCGGAGCTGTCAACTGACCACTACCTGGTGGTGAGTTGGCTTCGATGGTGGGGGAGGATGCCGGTCAGACCTGGCAGACCCAAACGTGTTGTGAGGGTCTGCTGGGAACGTCTGGCAGAGTCTCCCGTCAGAAGGAGCTTCAATTCCCACCTCCGACAGAACTTCGAACACGTCCCGGGGGAGGCGGGGGACATTGAGTCCGAATGGACCATGTTCCGTGACTCCATTGTCGAGGCGGCTGACCGTAGCTGTGGCCGCAGGGTGGCCGGTGCCTGTCGTGGCGGCAATCCCCGAACCCGCTGGTGGACACCGGCGGTTAGGGATGCTGTCAAGCTGAAGAAAGAGTCCTATCAGGTCTTTTTGGCCTGTGGGACTCCGGAGGCAGCTGATAGGTACCGGCAGTCCAAGCGGAATGCGGCTCGGGTGGTCGCAGAGGCAAAAACCCAGGCGTGGGAGGAGTTCGGTGAGACCATGGAACAAGACTTCCGTACGGCTTCGAGGAGATTCTGGTCCACCATCCGGCATCTCAGGAGGGGAAAGCAGTGCACTACCAACACTGTTTACAGTGGGGAGGGTGTGCTGCTGACCTCGACTTGGGACGTTGTGAATCGGTGGGCCGAGTACTTCGAAGACCTCCTCAATCCCACCGGCACGTCTTCCAGGATGGAAGCAGAGTCTGGGGATTTTGGGTTGGGCTCTCCAATCTCTGGACCTGAGGTCACTGAGGTGGTCAAAAAACTCCTCGGTGGCAAGGCTCCGGGGGTGGATGAGATCCGCCCGGATTTCCTTAAGGCTCTGGATGCTGTGGGGCTGTGTTGGTTGACGCGGCTCTGCAATATCGCGTGGACATCGGGGGCAGTTCCACTGGATTGGCAGACCGGGGTGGTGGTCCCCCTATTTAAAAAGGGGGACCGCAGGGTGTGTTCCAACTACAGGGGGATCACACTCCTGAGCCTCCCTGGTAAGGTCTATTCAGGGGTTCTGGAGAGGAGGGTCCGTCGGATAGTCGAACCTCGGATTCAGGAGGAGCAATGTGGTTTTCGTCCTGGCCGTGGAACACTGGACCTGCTCTATACCCTTGGGGGGGTCCTGGAGGGTGCGTGGGAGTTCGCCCAACCAATCTACATGTGTTTTGTGGATTTGGAGAAAGCGTTCAACCGCGTCCCTCGGGAGGCCCTGTGGGGCCCTGTGAGGGGTACTCTGGGAGTATGGGGTACCAGGCCCCTTGATACGGGCTGTTAGGTCCCTGTACGACCAGTGTCAGAGCTTGGTCCGCATTGCCGGCAGTAAGTCGAGCTCGTTTCCGGTGAGAGTTGGACTCCGCCAATGCTGCCCTTTGTCACCGATTCTGTTCATAACTTTTATGGACAGAATTTCTAGGTGCAGCCAAGGTGGTGAGGGGATCCGTTTTGGTGGCCTAAGGACCAGGTCTCTGCTTTTTGCAGGTGATGTGGTCCTGTTGGCTTCGTCAGAACGTGATCTCCGGCTTTCGCTGGAGCAGTTCGCAGCTGGGTGTGAAGCAGCTGGGATGAGAATCAGCTCCTCTAAATCCGAGACCATGGTCTTGAGTCGGAAAAGGGTAGAATGCCTTCTCCAGGTCAGGGATGAGGTCCTGCCCCAAGTGCAGGAGTTTAAGTATCTCGGGGTCTTGTTCACGAGTGAGGGAAGGGTGGAGCGTGAGATCGACAGGCGGATTGGTGCTGCATCTGCAGTGATGGGGGCGTTGTACCGGTCTGTCGTGGTGAAGAGAGAGCTGAGTCGAAAGGCGAAGCTCTCAATTTACCGGTCAATCTACGTTCCTACCCTCACCTATGGTCACGAGCTTTGGGTAGTGACCGAAAGAACGAGATCGCGGATACAAGCGGCCGAAATGAGTTTTCTTCGCAGGGTGGCTGGGCTCTCCCTTAGAGATAGGGTGAGAAGCTCGGTCATCCGGGAGGGGCTCAGAGTAGACCCACTGCTCCTCCACATCGAGAGGAGCCAGTTGAGGTGGCTCGGGCATCTGATTAGGATGCCTCCTGGACGCCTCCCTGGTGAGGTTTTCCAGGCACGTCCAACCGGGAGGAGACCCAAAGGAAGACCCAGGACACGCTGGAGAGATTATGTCTCTCGGCTGGCCTGGGAATGCCTTGGGATTCCCCCGGAGGAGCTGCCCCAAGTGGCTGGGGAGAGGGAGGTCTGGGCTTCCCTCCTTAAGCTGCTGCCCCCGCGACCCAACTCCGGATAAGCGGGAGAAAATGGATGAATGGATGGGTGTTAAACAGTGATCCACAAAAAAGCACACAAAATTTGGTGTGGTTCTGATGTTGCATAATGGAGATATGGCTGGTTGAAGAAATCTAGGGGGCGCTATTTCAAAATACAAATAAATCAAATTTAGATGTTCATATGTTGACAAAGATTATTTGTGTGCAGTTTCGTGTGAATTGGATCATGCATGTGGTATTTATACCCAAGTGATTCTAAGGGGGTGGAGCTAAAGCAAAATCAACCAATGATGACATGAATGTATTAATTGAAGGTGCGTGAGGAAATAAAGCAAGTTTGGTAGTGTTGTGACCTTTTTTGTAGAAATTATTCAAGTTATAATAAATCTAGGGGGCGCTGTCTGTAAATCGAATCAAATCCCACTGATCAGTTTTTAGGTCGACAAAGATCATTTATTTGAAGTTTGGTGTAAATCAGATGTAGCTTGTGTTATCTAGAGCCAAACGGCTTCAAGGGGAGAAGCTAAAGGGATTTGAACTAACGACAACATAAATCTGTTTGGTGCAGTGGTATCATGACACAAACCAAGTTTGATGCACTTCTGACCTTGTTTCAAGAAGTTATTAAAGTTTGAACTTATCTAGAGGGCGCTGTGACCGATTACATTAAAATCCCATTGAGGTCGTCGTAGGTTGACAAAGATGATTTTGTGTTAGTCTGTCTTCTGTCAGTCAGATGTTGCGTGTATTATCTAGAGCCAAACAGCTTCAAGGGGCGGGGCTAAAGTGATTTGAACCAACGACCACGTAAATCTGTTTGGTGCAGTGGTGTGATGACACAAACCAAGTTTAATGCAATTCTGACCTTGTTATTAGAATAAAGTTTGAATTTATCTAGGGGGCACTGTAACTGATTACATTAAAATCCTATTGAGGCCATCTTAGGTTAACAATGATGGTTTTGTGTTAGTTTGGCATCAATCAGATGTTGCATGTGTTATCTAGAGCCAAAGGGCTGTAAGGGGGTGAAGTTAAAATAATTTGAACCAACGACCACGTAAATCTGTTTGGTGCAGTGGTGTGATGACTCCCACTATGTTTGGTACAGTTTGGAGTTTTTTTGTAGAAGTTATTAAAGTTTTATTGTATCTAGGGGCGCTGTCCCAAATTTTAATGGAAATCCAATTGAGCATTTTGTGGGTTAACAAAAATCAAACATGCGGTTTGGTGTGAATGGCATCATTCATGTGTTATTCAGGGCAAAGTATCTCTGAGGGGGTGGAGCTAAATTGATATCAACCAATGACCACAGGAATGTGTTGTGTGCCTTTGTGTGATGACACAAAGCAAGTTTGGTGCACTTGTGACCTTGTCTGTAGGAGTTATTACAGTTTTAAAGGTATGTAGGGGGTGCTGTGGTGAAATTAGACCACGTTATCCAACCATTTGTACCTGTTTGGTTGAGGGGCTGGATTGTTGTTCGCCGTATTCAATTTTGCACAGATAGGAGGGTGTTTGTGGAAGTTACAGTCAAACGTAAGGTCACAGTGTCATGCCAAAATTCGCCATGGCATCAAAGCCCCTCTCTTTCTGGAAAGATGACAGAACTGAAGTGATCATTACACCAGCATGTAGTCAGTGCATGGCCTTAGTGTTACTTTGACTAACTTAAAGGGGTCAAATATGGGCATTTCAAAATAAAACACTAGACTTCCTGTTGTCAGGGGGTGGGACTTAGGTGATGTCAGCAATCAACACTGTCGTCTTGAGATCTGGTCTGTGATAACAGAAAAAGTTTGATACAGATCTGATCTGATCTGAACATGGAAGTTATTAAACCAAGGAGTGTCATGGCGAAAGGTCAATATTTGAGGGTTAGCCACGCCCACACTGTTCAACTTTTGAAAATTTTAGAGGTTAAATTTTTTGCCCATGGTCTTAAGAGTATATAGCAGCAATTTGGGCTGTAAGTGCTGTGTGTAATCTGCATTTAATTGTAGTTTAATAAAGTTAATACTTTTAACATGGCCAAAACGTCGACGTACTTCCTGTCACGTGTCCTCTCGCGGGCGCAGCAATCTTTACCATTGACTTAATATGGGCTAACTGGCGCATGCGCGCTGGATCCCCAATGACAAGGAATAGGAGAGCTGTTGGGCGCATATGGTTGCGATCACAAGCAAACGGGGGGAGTCTGTTCAGATCAGGAGGAGGATGTTGATTGGTCAGTTCACCCAGCCCAGACAGAACCTGAAATTTCTCCACAGGCTAGTTCACCGTCCTTTGTTGTCGTGGAGCTGCTGCTAACGTTGACTATGGAGAAAACTAGTAGTTTCATCTTTTTATCATTGGATTCTACGAACCAAGTGGATTTTTTACTTGACTTCATGAAAATAGCTTTGTTTTGCTTTTCATTTAGCAGTCATTGGGTGGTGTTGAGGTAGAAAACGTGGATTCTATCATTTAAAAAAGCCTCTTCTCGTTTAGTGTGTGTGCAGTTTGCATATATTGGTGAATATGAAGCATGTTTTTGGAACAATTTTGTTGCTAACTTAGCAACAAAGTCCGTCGATTTCAAGTTGTGTGACGCAGAATGGTAATTTGGCGTTCCCTAGTGGTGATATGTGGTTAGTGCATCTGAAAAACTGACCTGCAAATAAAGAAAATAACGATCGTTTATATCAGGGGTGCCCAATCCTGGTCCTGGAGGGCCGGTATCCAGCATGCTTTAGTTTTAACTCTGTTTCAACACACCTGATTTCAATCAGCAGGTGATTAACAGGCTTCTACAGAGCCTGATGAGCTGCTGCACAGGTGATTGAACCACTGAATCAAGTGTGTTGGAGCAGAGAAACCACTAAAACATGCTGGATACCAGCCCTCCAGGACCAGGATTGGGCACCCCTGGTTTATATAGTGCCTCTGAAGAGAAAAACCATTCACAAGAACTAACATAAAAAAAAAATGTTTTAAATGCGCCCCACCCAAAAAAAAATTCACCAGCCGCCACTGGTAAGTTTCCTGAAAGTTCTGCGTAAATGGGATGCATGGTGAGGCACTGGATAAACATCTAGAGTGACACTGGTCAGGATGTAGGGGGAACGTATAATCAGGGTGCGGAGGCTTTCAACATGGTTACCTCCTAATCTCATGCTAACCGGATTGGTTTCATGAGTGGCGTGGTGGGCGGTGTGTCCATCTATGGCCTGTACCTCTTGTGTCTTGGGAACAGGGTGAAGATTTGGCGAAATCGTAATCCATAAATTCTGTTTGCACCTGAGTTGATGAATACAGAGCATTGATGTTCTTCGTTGGAGTGGGAGAATACAGCTGTGGTAAAGGGACGTACAGGAGTCTTAGGGGTTATATGGCCCAACAGAGAACTCCTAACCTCTACTGGGCCTGCTCTTTTAATGGGCAGTTATACACACCATGACCCTGTCCTCCACAGTAGAAACACAAGTTCAATGACCTCCTTCTGTCTGTCTCCTTCATAGATATCTTGGTTCTTCCAATTTGCATAGGTTCTTCAGTATCAGGTTTGGGAATGACAATGTTACTCACATGAGCCATGGTTTCTGGGACAGCCCGGCCTGACATCAAGGGGCAGGGGTCTGATGGTCGGGTGGGTCTTCTGTTCTTTTCCCTCCTGTGCTCCATGAGTCTGAGGTTGATGCGAGTGGCAAGATTTTCTAGTCCCTCCAGTGTTCTTGGGTAGTCCCGAGAGGCAAGTTCGTCCTCAATTCTGTCAGACAGAGCTTGGTAAAACATATCTATTAGTGCAGCCTTGTTCCAATCACTGTCTGCAGCTATTGAATGAAAGTCAATGATGTATTCTGTAACTTTCCTGGTTCCTTGTTCCAGTGTTAACAGACCCCTGGTGGCTTCTCTATTGGGAAAAACTGGATCAAAAACCCAAATTAATTTGGCAGCTAAACGTTTGTAATTGTAACAGAGGTGTGAATCTTTAGCCCATTCTGCTGTTCCCCACACCTTAGCTTGTCCTGATAATGAGAAGACATATATGCCACTTGGGAGCGTTTGGTGGGAAAAGAGTAGGGCTGAAGTTCAAAGTGTATCTCACACTGAAATGGACGTCACAGTTTAGGCTCACCCTTGATAACTTCCGATGGAACAAGGTTCATGAACTGGCGAGACCCGGAACTGAACAGAATGGGCGGAAGTCGCAGCGGTGTTGGCCCCATGACTGGATCACTCGTTGGTTTGAAACAAGCCCAGGATTTCATTTACTTTAGTTTTGAGGTCAGAAATGGTGGCTTCAACTCCTAAATGCCAGTCCTGTGTTGGTGTCAGTTCCATGGCAGCCAGATTATTTTGTAAATACTCTGATGGAGGACCTGTAAAGACAGCCAAACACAGTAAGAACTTTAAAAAACAAATTTAAACAGTCAGGTTAGATGTTACTGGAGGAATCCAGGGGAGAAGGCAGGGGCTTGGTTGGGATGAGGCTTGGGTCAGAACCAGGAAGAGCAGGAAGCTGGGAGGCACCAGAGGAGGCAGGCAAGAGGCAGAGGTCTGTGGACAGGTCCGGGGTTGAAAATCCAAATAACCACAAATCCAGGTAATAATCCAGATAGGAGAGAGACAAGGCGAGCAATCCAGGTACGTGAGCAGGGTTGAGGTCAGGTAACAGGCATGAACAGGAAGGCTGAAGAATTTACTTGCTAAGGCTTTGAATAATTTGGCAGGGAGCTGGTGGCTAACTGGGGTTTATATAGTGTGCAGGATTTCCTTGATTACAGGGAACAGGTGTGGCCACTCAGGCTAATGAGGAGCTGGCTAAGGATGGCAGACTGGGAATCATGACATGGACAAAATGATGGTACCCCTTACTTAAAGGGACTATATGGACTTTGAAATTTTTATGCTCGCTATTGCCCCCTCAGGCCAAACGTGTAACTGCAGCTTCAATAGTAAGCTCGTGCACGAGGCATGCATGCTGTACTCCTGAATGAAAACAACAGCTGAGTCAGTCCTGCTGCTGATGGCTCTTCTAAATTGTCTTTTAAATCTGCCTCCACACAATCAGCAATGTCCAATACAGAATAGAATAGAATAGAATAGAATAGAATAGAATAGCCTTTATTGATTTTGTACAGGGTACAGTGTAATTGGAGTGCCACTCTCTTTTGTGCAAAACGTAAAAGAATACAAAAAATAATGCAGAAATTATATAAATATAAAATCAACAATAATATGTGCAAATTTACACACAGAGTAGCAGCATTAGTTGGGTTCTGTGCAGGCCACTATTGTAAGCAGAATTTTAGCATATTGAGTGAAACTCAAATATCACATATAATTGTTAGCCTATATAATAATTATAATTGTTATAATTGTCAGCTTCATCCAGGCCAATGCAAGGAAGTTGTTCAACCTCATCCTGTGATGCACACCTATTGCACAAGACAAATAAATGTTATATAATCAGTGAATAGAAAGTGAGAGTGGGATGTTACTATGGTATTAAAAAAACAATAATAAAACATACCTTATTGATATTGGAGATACATAATCTGAATCATACGGGTCTAAAGCTCCTTCCTTCTCTTTCCAGCTCTAATCTGGAAGTAAAAACAGCAGCAAAACATGATTATATATACTGACATATAGCCATTGCATTTCAATGAGAATAATTTGTTACTTACACACTGTTTCCAAACTACTGGCTTGTTCCTCATCTAAAGAGTTCTTTCAGCTCCATCGATTTGATGCTACAAAAACAAACAGAAAACATCAATTACAAAAACAAAGGTTATGAATCAAATGATAAAAGCTCTGCATGTTTCTGCATTTACCAAGACTTCTCATAAATGATAACCAGGACTGCTGTATCATTTATTCTCCACATCCAGACACAATTATCCTATCTTCTGTCTCATCAACAGAAGCTGGGATGTTTTTGCCCACAAAGTTTTTCTTTTTTGTTCCAACAACACACTCCTCTGGTTATGACTTTTACTTTCTTGTGCTCCTGATCTATTGTGCCTCTCCACCTCCATGGATCCACCTGTCTGTCGGCACATCTGACGCTGGTCAGATGCTGCGTGTTGTCAATCATTGAGGGAACGTGCACGGTGTCGGATAACTCGTCTTTTTTCTCTCTCTCCTCTTGCCTGGGCTGACGGGAGCTGACGGAGCTGTATGAGCGGCGCACATTCTCTCCAAATGCGCCAGTTTGCTTTGAAAGCACCCACAACACTTACCCCACACGTATTTAGTAATAATGTCTTACCTGTCCAGCAACAATGATGCCAACTGCGGGTCTTTTGTCTCAGCATTTTCCACTACTAAAATGCCGGCCGGACCGATGTTTATTTTCGTTCTTTGTCTTCGGCGACCAGACTCGAGTTTTGCCCTTTTTGTCGCGCTGGAATAAACTCTTAGGTTCTTTGTCTTGTTTGGGGTCTGGGCTGGAGTTTCGCTGGTGCTTGAAGCAGCTCTCTTCTTGTTCTTGGCTGAATCAGCTACCAAAACCACCTCTCGCTCTACCACTAAGCTACAGCTAGCAAACAAACGCTGCGGGTGCGTGTGCGCGCATGACATCATCACGCATTACGCTGCCTCTGGAGGACACTGGGGAAGCTTGCTTGCTCGACCCGAGCAAGATCTTTTCTGTGAGTTTACAGGCCTACAGAGGCAATCACAGTAAAAATGCCAGGGCTCATTCTACAGGACCAGGGCATTGCAGGAGAACGTATGAGGAAGACATTTAAAATTTCCATACTTGTATTAGCTGTTAAACTTCCACATTGTCTCGTTAATATTTTGTTGCACAACCTTTTGAGGCAATCAAATGATTCGTGTAACGAGACTTCTGCACCTCTCAGCAGGTATTTTGGCCCACTCCTCATGAGCAAACTGCTCTCGTAATAGAGGGGCGGCCTCCAGATTTCTAAAAGAAGTGAAACGATGAAAAGACATGGTAGCAATGCTGAACATTCTGACCTTTGACATGAGGACTCTATGTTGCTTATTAAACTTACTGTTGCTTCCTTTTGGGGTTGGGATTAATGGTATTTCTTTTTCTTCTGTCCTTAACAGACCAACAAAGCAGTGTCTAAAGGAGACTTCCACCTGGCTAGCTCCAGCTCGAGGCGGGCTCTCTTCCTTGCAGTGTTGTCAATCACCATTGGTACGGGTATCTATGTGGGCGTAGCCGTAGCCCTGATTGCCTACTTGTCCAAGAACCACCAGTGGTAACCATGACAACAATGTGGGAGATTACCCATCAACTTCTTGCTGAGCTGAAGCACTGAATCCACCTGAGCAGGCGTACACCTGAATGCTTTGGACCAGTCAGATTGCAGGAACACTGTGGAGGTTTAATGTACCTGAAACAAAGAAGAATCTCTAGAGTGATCATGTTTATATCATCTCGTGTTGGTCGTTAAACATCTGTGAGGTTCAGTGGGAGTTTGCTGTTGGATCACGCTAAACCCTGGTGCAGTTTGGGTAAACATGAATGCAGTTTGGTCCAAAAACGCCTTCATTAAATTTTCTGAGATTCCAGCCTGAAACAGGGTCGACCCTGAACCCTGAGCAGTGTTGCCTTCACTGTTCGTCAGAGAAATAGAACTCTGAATCAGCGGTACATTTGATGTTCACAATCGGTTAGAAACAAGACGTTCTTCTGATGTTTGTACAAGAGGAGAAGAACTTAACACACAAACATGCGCACGCACGCAGACACGCACACACACACACACACACACACACACACACACACACACACAAACCCCACTTCTGGACTTGAGACATCTTCTTGATCCAAAGTTCATTTTGTGTTTGTTATTGTAACAAGTCAAACATTCACAAAACCAGAAATCTGATTTCAGTGTCTGTGGAAAATAAATTTTCTCTGTTTGTGGCTGTCAAAAATAGTGAGTTTTTCCAGGATCTTTTTACACAAAAAAAGAGTCAGCAGAATGTGTTTAATGTTTCAGTTTTTAATTTAAAAAAGTGAGGATACTTTTAACTTTGTGCCCAATCAAATCTTAGCAGAGTTTCTGTGGATTGATGGGTGGAGTGAGCCATGTAAGTAGAGGGTGGCGTTGTCTATGTTCACTCTTGTAACACGGGTCGGGGAGTGGGCACAGGCACAACCATACCATATATAGAAAAGGTGCCATTGCTTCCTGGAACTGAAGGGGGCGCTATTTCTGACTGGAGGTGGACCTCCAGTCGCCATTGCCATGATTGTTTGACCCCATAAGTCACGTGACCTAAAGTTACACGCATGGCGTTCCACTGGAATCTACGTCACCCTGATGGAGAAGATTATTTAACCGGAAGTGTTTCGTTTGTCACGAGTCAGCGCGGGCTGTGATGGCTAAAATGAACGTAAGTGACCGGTGTTTTTATTATTTTCTAATTTATAAGTCATATATATTTTCAAAGATGCATTCTATAATCATAGCATATCTAAGAGGTGACATGAGTTGCTGTTTCTCCGCTGAGTTTTTCTCTCTGAATGATTTAAAAAGTCCAGGCTACCATTAGCTTAGCAGCTAAGCTAATGGTAGCTTACTAAGATATCCTTTTAATCAGAAACTCGACAAGGGTCATTTTCTTTTTCTTAACACTTTTTTCTCCATATAGATAAGGACTTGTGTTCACACTCTCTGGTGCTGAAGTACTACGACCCAAATCAGCCAGTGGAAATTTATTGTGATACAATCAGCAGTGGACTTGGAGCAGTGCTCCTTCAGGACAATCATCCTGTAGCGTTTTCATCTAGGTCTCTGACAGATGCAGAAACTCACTATGCGCAAATAGAAAAATAAATGTCTATTGTCCATGCCTGCATAAAGTTTCATCATCACATTTTTGGCAAACAAGTCACAGTTTTTAACGACCACAAGCCTCTGGAAGACATCTTCAAAAAGCTGCTGCTTTCAACCCCCATGCACATTCAGAGGATGCACTTGCGTTTGCAGTGGTATGATCTAAAGGTCCAGTACAGAAGAGGAAAGGACATGGAACTTCCCAACACACTGTCAAGAGCTCAGCTGAAATTCAGCACCAGAGTTAGAAGGCATGGAATGTGTGTCAATGCTGGAGCATGTTGCAGTGAGTGAAGGAAAGTATAATGAGCTGCAAGCAAACACAGAAAAGGAACTACAAGTGTTACTGAACACAATACGACAGGGAATGGTGAAAAGCAAGCAAAGAGCTCGTGAAATGCTCTACTGGCCAGGTACGAGTTCTGAAATAGAAGAGATTGTTAGAAACTGCAGCAAATGTGCTGAGTTTCAAAACAAACTACCGAGACTTCCACTCAGCCCAACTCAGACTCCACACTTCCCCTTTGAACAAGTGGGCTCTGAGATTTTTGAGTTTGAGTCAAAACAGTATTTGGTGTTAGTAGACCACTACTCAAAATGTATTGAAGTGGATGAACTCAAAGACCAGCGCAGTCGGACTGTCATTGAAACACTGAAGGCTTCGGTTTAGCAGACATGGCATTCCATCCATTCTGCGGGCTGACAATGGTCCACAGTACTCAGCAGAGGAGTTTTTGTGACAGTTATGGTATTTCACACCACACATCATCACCTCACACTCCCCACTCCAAGCTGAACGTGCTGTGCAGACAGTAAAGAGAAACTGTGGAACAAAGTTACAGATAAGCATCTAGCATTGCTGGATTACCGTACTACCCCCCTTGAGTCAGTTGCATTGTCACCTGCTCAGCTACTGATGGGCAGGAGGCCAAGAAACACGTTTCCTGCATCTAAACTGCTTCTGGTTCCAAAAGCATATGATGCTGACAAGGTCAAACAGCTGCTGGATAAGTCAAAAGCCTTCCAAAAGTTTCATTATGACATGAAGAGAGCTATATCAACCCCAACTCATCATCCTCCGTTAGCTCCAGGGGATGAGGTCAGGATGCGACTGCATCCAGGCAATGTAAAATGGGCTCCTGTGGCCGTTGTTTGTAAATGTGCTGTACATTGTGGACTCTGGTGGGAAGGAGTTTTGTCGCAACAGTCAACACCTTCGCAGGAGTACAGCAGCTGCAAATCAGTCCCGCCACTTCACAAGCGAGGAGACTTGGATTGATTCAGCAGATGTTTCACCAACTCAAGAGATGCCCTTTCAGGTGTCCGTGCCGGAAAAACAGCTCAAGAACTCCAGTCAAGCTCAAGTTTCAGTGCCGTACACAACCAGAAGAGGCAGAGTGGTGAAGCCACCTGAAAGACTTGATTTGTGATTCTTTTACTTATTAAGAGCAGTTAGGGATAAGAATAGTTTCTTAACATTGTAACTGCATTGGAGTTTATGTAGTACTCTTTAGGTTAATGTTGTTTATTTCCACTTCTGGTATTTGTTCTTTACCGTCGGTCACAGAAAAGTTGTTTAGTAAATTAGTGCTTCCTGAAAATGCTATATTTCTTCATTTTATTTGAAGGAAGGGGAGATGTAATGTATTGTGCTGAGTTCTGTTTATTTCCTTTGTTTTGTACACTCCTCCTCCCCTCCAGCAGAGGGCAGTCGTGCACTGTAGTGTGTTCCAGAACAGCATTGAAGAGGACGGAGCCCTTCACTGCTCTCTCTGCCTGCTAAACACATCACAGCGCCTTCATCTGATTCCCATTGGCTCTTGACTTTGTTGGAGTTACCCATTCTAAGATCAGAGAGGATGCTATAAATCTTTTTATACATTTTAGTTGAGTCGTTTTTATCATCAGTGATCAGTGTAGGAGAGACAGCAAACCCTCCATTAAACTCCTTCAATTTAGAAATAATAAAGTTCTTCATCTGAAAGTACTCAAAAAATCCTTATTGGTGAGACCATACTTGATTTTTAATTGGCTAAATCTACACGGAGAGCTCTCATGGACAAGATCGCCCACTGCATCAATCCCTTGTGAGACCATCTGCAAAACCAGCCTGAAGACCAGGTTAAAAGCCAGGGTTGACATGAATAGGAGTAGGAAGGGAGAAACAGTTATCATATCCTTCCAAACGCCTGACCTTGTGCTGAAATAGTGAGCATGTTAGTAACACCATTTTATCGTGTGTGCTGCAGTGTTACCTATGGCAGTATAAAGCAGGTTATGCAACGGACTGCCCTTTAAAGGAGGTGCAGTGGGTACGGAAAGTATTCAGACCCCCGTCAATTTGTCACCCTGTTATATTGCAGCCGTTTGCTAAAATCAATTAAATGAAATTTTTTCCCTCATTAAAGTACACACAGCACTCCATATTGACAGAAAAACACTGAACTTTAGACCGTTATGCAGATTTATTAAAAAAGACAAACAAACTCAGTATTTAGTAGAAGCACCCTTTGGCCTTCAGGCGTCTTTTAGCAAACTCCATGTAGGTTTTCATGTGTCTTGCACTGAGAGGCTTCTGACGGGCCACTCTGCCATAAAACCCTGACTGGTGGAGGGCTGCAGTGATGGTTGACTTTCTACAGCTTTCTCCCATCTCCTGACTGCATCTCTGGAGCGCAGGCACAGTGATCTTTGGGGTCTTCTTTACCTCTCTCACCAAGGCTCTTCTCCCCCGGTAGCTCAGTTTGACCAGACAGAAGGGTTCTGGTCATCCCAAACGTCTTCCATTTAAGGATTATGGAGGCCACGGTGCTCTTAGCCAGCGTTTCCCAACCCTGGTCCTCAGGGATCACTGTCCTGCATGTTTTCCATGTTGCCCTTTCAAACACCAGTGTTTCCCTGCTGCCACTCACCTGACTTAAATGAATGAGTGATTAGCAGGCATCTGCAGCATGTGATGTCCTCCTGAGGAGGCAATCTAAATCAGGTGTGCCGAAGCAGAGACATGAAAAACATGCAGGATAGTGTGCCCTGAGGACCAGCGTTGGGAAACACTGCTCTTAGGAACCTTAAGTGCAGCAACCTTGGCCAGATCTGTGCCTTGCCACAATTCTGTCTCTGACCATGTGATATTTCAGTTTGTCTTTTTTAATAAATCTGCATACATTTCTAAAATTCTGTGTTTTTCTGTCAATATGTGGTGCTGTGTGTATATTAATGAGGAAAAAATTAATTGATTTTAGCAAACAGCTGCAATATAACAAAGTAAAAAATTGATGGGGGTCTGAATACTTTCCGTACCCACTGTGAATAGAATCAGGATCACCTATAAGCCATTCTGTAAGAAATTTAAACTGTGCTGCCCAGAGGTATTGTTGGAGGTACAGGTAACACAGAAAACTGTATCTTAATCTAGGTATTTTCTTACGCCATATAAATGAAATAGTGGAGTCGTTTAATTTTGACAGATCAAGCGGTAACATCTGGAATAAATACAAGAGGCGAGGAAGAATATTCATCAGGTGTATACGACCCAGAAGAGACATAGGGAGGCTGCACCACCTATCCAAATCACGATTGACGGTCTGAATTAAAGGAGTGTAGCTCAGATTATACAAATCTTTTAGGTTTGGAGAAATCTTTACTCCTAAATAAGTAAAACCAGATCGGGACCAACAAAAAGGCCAAGAAATATTTGGATCAGCCCCATGTATACCAGAAAGGGGCATAGCCTCGCTTTTAGAAAAATTTATTTTGTAACCTGAAAAGGAGCCGTAATGGGAAATTAACTAAACTAATTTATTTCATTTAACTTTGGTTCTTTTTAAATCACAGATAGGAGATCTTATTACCTTATTCTGCTGACGTTTCAACCATCGCTGTGGCCTTCTTCTGAGCTAAACAGCTTAGCTAAGCAGAAGGCCACAGCGATGGTCGAAACGTCAGCAGAATAAGGTAATAAGATCTCCTATCTGTGTTTTAAAAAGAACCAAAGTTAAAGGATTACAGTAGATACACAGAATGAACGTACTGAAGATAAACTAATTTAGGAATTGAGTGAGCTGGGAAACTTAGGAAAATTAAAATGTCATCTGCATAAAGTGAAAACCTCATGTTGAGAGTTGTTCAAGCAGAGTAATGGCTGTGGCAAGGGGTTCCATGGCCAGGGTGAATAACAAAGGGCTCAGCAGACAGCCCTGCAGGACAACCCCCCAACGGCCACGTTCAATACTAAAATTACCTGACCTATGACCATTTGTAATTACTGCAGAGAGAGGCGAAGTATACAGAATCTGGATCCATTTAACAAAGTCATCACCTACCAAAGTCTTTAAGTATAAAAAAAAGAAACGGCCATTCCAGACAGTCAAAAGCATTTTCAGCATCGAGTGAGATGACTAGAGCCTCAGAACATGGATGGATGCTGAATAATGTTAAGCAGGCGCCTATGTGTGCAATATCGCCCCAGTATAAAACCAGTTTGATCATTCTCAACAATCGAAGGTAGTATGTTTCTAGACGTATAGCCAGGACCTTGGCAAGTATTTTCAAATCAAATATGCCTATATAGGCAATATAGGCCTATAGGAGGCACAGTCTTCAGGAGGTTTCCCCTTCTTCAAAATTACAGAAATATTAGCCTCCATTAAGGAGGGAGGAAGAGTACCTGCATCAAATGAAGACTGAAGCATATTATACAGTGGGGAAATTAGAATCTTATTGAATTTAAAAGAAACTCCCCCACTGAACCCGTCCTGACCCGGAGCTTTGTTATGTTATTAAATGATTGAAAATTATGAATAATTAGATTTGATTGACAGGTAGCATGAGTGTCAGAGCTAGCGCTAGCGGCTAGCTCTGGGGAAGGCCTCAGCCTCACGTTAATAGTGATCAGCCATTTCGATTCTCTGAACTTTAGTTGTGTCCTCTGCGTGTTCGTGTTTGGATGTTAATCATGGAATTATTGGACAAAGATGCTCTGGTATTGATTGCAAAAACAGACCATCCAAGAAGTCTCTGCTTCATTTTTATCGGTAAGTAAAATTATATTCCTATACTTTATCTTGCAGGTTGAATGGGGGAAATGCTTAGCATTTAAAGCTGCAATGGCAAAGTTGGAAAACAAATGAGCTTAAAACATTTTTTCATGTCTCTTAACAATGTTCCAACATCGTATAGCTATAAATATATTGTGGAGATTAAGAACGAAAAAATCAAATCAAAGTGGTTCTCTTGCATTTGTCTAAAAACAAACATAGGGAGCCTAAGTCTCCTCCCCCTCCGGTCGGCTCATGAGTCCCCAGAACAAAGAAAAAATGAATGTGAACATGTCATAAAAGCTATTTTCTGATCCGCTTTGTGCCCTGAATCACGAATATCACAAATACTTCAATTTGAATGAAAAGTACATGTTGTACTTCAGTTTAAATGATAAATAATTATGAGTTTCGACTGTGTCTGTCACGTACTTTGAGATGTGTTAGCTTGTAAAAATTTGTAAATAAAAGACTACAAATCAGACGTTGCATATATGACGTCACCGCAGAATCTCTTCTCCCCCAGAGTAGCTGCTACTTACCACATGACCAGAATTATAGTGGTTTTCTCCATGTTTAATGATGCTTCTTTCATCCTGGAAGAGGAATTCAAATCTCGTTAAACTAATCGTGTCTGGTTCAATGACGTCAATATGGTGAGATGAACATTTGTAGTCCTCTACGTCTTGTCACACAAAACCTAAAATAACTTTTGTCGCTGTTTGAAAATAAGGGC
Organism: Aphyosemion australe; assembly: GCA_006937985.1. Classification (NCBI taxonomy): domain Eukaryota; kingdom Metazoa; phylum Chordata; class Actinopteri; order Cyprinodontiformes; family Nothobranchiidae; genus Aphyosemion; species Aphyosemion australe. The sequence continues at coordinate 187,439 of SSNS01000632.1, forward strand.
TTACTTGGCATCAAAATGTGTCTTTAAAATTCAGACATCATATGTTAAAGCAACATTCTGCAACTTTTACACCTTAAAAATATGCTTTTTTGTAAAGTTTTTGCGTCATACTATTATCTATTATGTTCATTTTCATACCTGTGATAGTGTTGGGGGGTCCCACGTCTGTTTACCGCACTATACAGTTTTTGAGCTTCGGGTAGCCGCAGGATGTACTGACTGGGTGTGGTTTCAACACATTTAACATGGAAATTGCTTAAAAATCATCATATACCAACATGTTTACAGTTACCATAAGTTTTGCTAAATGTTAAAGGAGAAATTTGTAAGAATTCTACAATGAAATTCATGTTGGAAGGATGGTCACATTAAAACAGATTTTCTTCTCAGCCGGCTGGGGGGGTTGTCAGATTTTCTCCCTTTAAAAAACTAGAGGGATGTAGTTACTGTTTACAGTCTCTAAGCTGACGATTTTGAACCGAGCTAACACTGCAGCACCAACATTTGTAGTTCTACGGCAGTATATGGCAAGCCAAAGGGATAAAAAAAAGCGCGCATTCTAAACGTGCGTTATGTCCGCCAAAATGTGCGTCGGGGGCAAAAACTCACGTGTTCTAAAGCGAGCATTATGTCCGCCAAAACGCGCGTCTTGAACGAGCGTTTTGGCGGACATAATGTGAGTTTAGAACGAGCATTTTTTTTTATCCCTTTGGCTTGCCATAATTGTATAACGTAGACTCGCTGTAGCAGTGGCAGATTCACCAAAGAAAGCTAGAAATCCCTTATCAGAGGAATCTAGGAAAAGAAAAGAAGAACGTGATAGAGCAAGAGCAAAGACCAGAGTTATTATTGGGCCGTCTTTTCCTCGCTGGAGAGCTCTTTTAGAAAGAACAGCATGAACTACAGACTCTGACCTAGCCGTGCTGCTAATGGCTAGGTAAGTAATAAATGATTTCACCAGGGTTATTGTGTTTGGTCGGGCATAAAGTTGTTATACAGTCCTGATAAAAATATTTATTCAATGTGTGGAGGTGGAAAAGTTTGTTTTTGTTGTTTTGCCTGACATTAGGAATGTAAACATGCCTCTTATGCCCGAGAGAGAGATTTAATGTTACGACAGTGATGTTACGCAGCAAGCCTCTAGAGGGCGACAGAGACCATATAACTGCAAAGTTGCGGAATGCTGCTTTAAATCCATGGCACATTTGAAGCGGGATTTGAAAATAGCTTTTATAGCCCCGTTCACTAGCATCATTTTTTTCTTAATAAAAAGTGGAGCCCTCTGCACGTCATCCACTCACATAGGTGCTGCTCAGTTGGTGGACATGAAAAGTCAAAAGCAGGAATGCTGGAGCACACTAGTGTGCAAAAAATTATTTAATTCGGTGCAAGTAAAAAAAAAAAACAAAAAAAACCCCGAATTAAATAATTTTTTGCTCACTAGTGTGCTCCCGCATCATTTTTTTCTTATTTCTGGTGAGGACCCATGGTCCGGAAGTAGATGGGCTTGACTTAGGCTCCCTATTACACCTTTTGGACCATCCGGTTGTCGCTCTCGCCAAACCGCCACACTTCCCTGGGTCCTCCACTCATCACACACTCACGTATTCAGCAACAGAACACCACTGGTGTGAGAGGTTCTCTGCTCAATAACATCAGAGAAGGAGAAACAGCCGGCTGCTACCACTTCAACTTTAAGACAAACTACCAGAGTCCCAAAGAGAAAAACACCATTTGAAGTCATGGACAGCAAAAGACGTTTAGACCTAGAAAAAGGCGACTGGTGTTAACGCCATCTTGTTTACTCTGGTAATGCGGGTTCCGGTCCCAGCGAACGTGGCCCAGGGGTGACAGCCGACGGGATGGGTGAGAGTTCCGTGACTGTGTTTGTGGTTAAAAGCTAGCTTGTTTTGCAGATTTGCTTTTGCAAATTTAATGTGCTTCAATAAGCTCGTCTCACTTGTGATAGTGATGAAACTCAATTCAGACGCCTTCATCTGACAGCTAGCTCTGGTTCTTGTTGGTTTCCACAGAGATCTGATCATGAAGGTCCTGGAAAGACTCCTGTTGACCCATCTGAATAAGCAAACAAGAACATATCAGGACTCCCTGCAGTTTGCTTATCTCTGTGGAGTTGGAATTGAAGATGCCATCATACATCTGCTTCAACAAACCCACTGTCATCTGGATAAAGCAGGTAGCTCTGTGAGGATCATGTTCTTCGATTTCTCCAGTGCATTTTTAACACCATTCAGCTGGATGTCCTTTGTCAAAAACTCCAGAAGAAACAAGTGGATGCGTCAACAATTGTCTGGATTAACGACTTCCTGACAGACCCCAGTTTGTGAGACTGAAGGGTTGTGTGCTTGACCAGGCGGTCAGCAACACAGGAGCACCACAGGGGACGGTACTCTGACCTTTTCACTCTGTACACTTCATACTTCCAGTACAAGTCAGAGACCTCTCATCTGCAGAAATATTCAGACGAGTCTGCAGTTGTCGGGTGTATCAGAGATGGTCAAGAAACAGTACAGAGAGCCGGTGGAGCGCTTTGTGGCATGATGTGGGGACAATAGCCTAATCATGAATGTGGACAAAACAAAGGAAATGATTCTAGAAAGAGGTAGAAATTCAGTAGAAAGAGGAATAGGTTAAGCTCTGTTTGCATTATGGGAGAGAAAGTGGAGGTGGTCGAAGAATATAAACACCTCCACCTTTGACAACAGGCTGGACTGGAGACGCATCTTCCAGTATCAATGCCCAGCAGGGCTCTGAGATCCTTAGGAAGCAGTCAGCTGGTAGAACCCCGGATCAGAACCAAACAGGGTGAAGCTGCTTTTAGCTACTATGCTGCACACTGATGGAATCAGCTTCCTCATGACCTCAAATGTGCCCCAACTCTAGTAACTTTTTAATCAACATTAAAAACTTTAATGTACTCATCATTCTCTGAATGAATGTTTCTTATGCTGCACCTTCTGCACTGTAACTGCTCACCCTTTAACTTAGTCTATTTTCTGATTCTTAAATCTGAAATTAACTTGTGTATTTAATTTGATCTAAATTCTTTTGAGATTTTGTCTTCACAAAACAATTAGAAATTTCACTAAATTCACATCAGAACCCAGAAACGTGCAGAACTGGATTCCTGGTGCTGATCAACAAACAGAAAATCTAAAACATCTCAGCCAGGTTGAGAATCATTCTGGTGCCAGAACCAAACGCTGATCCAGAATCTGCAGCTGACCTGGTGAAAGTGGAAGCCGTGCGTGATGTGTTCGAATGGATCAGAGAGGAAATCCCCTACAGCTTCACTTTAATCACTGAGCCCTGATCTCCCTCACCCTGAGTCACCTGCTTTGAGGTGGGCAGATCCACCATCACATGCGAGTTGATTGGTGGTTGCATGTTGAACTGCTGAGATACAAAATAACAAAATAAATCATTGAACAGTGAAGTGACTCAGATCAGACGAAGCTCGGTTATAACAGCATTCCAAAGAACCTTCTGGTGGGAGGAGCCTGGTCCATCCCAACCCCCTGGGTCGACCCTGCGTCATGGTAACTCTTTTGAGCCTCGCCTGACATTAGCAGTTAATCTGTTCTCTGAGCTGATTAACCATTCATCTGCAGTAACCATAGTAACACCCTGTGGTAACCATAGTAATGGCCAGTGGTAACAGAATATGGTAACCATGGTAACAACTTACAATGGAAAAACTCTGGAAAAATAACCTGAATTTTTACAAGTCGGACTCTTTTTTTATTGTTTGTGCTAAAGATTCAGCGCAGTCTTCTAACATTTAGCACACTTTCAACACATTTAACATGGAAATTGCTTAAAAATCATCATATACCAACATGTTTACAGTTACCATAAGTTTTGCTAAATGTTAAAGGAGAAATTTGTAAGAATTCTACAATGAAATTCATGTTGGAAGGACGGTCACATTGAAACAGATTTTCTTCTCAGCCGGCTGGGGGGGTTGTCAGATTTTCTCCCTTTAAAAAACTAGAGGGATGTAGTTACTGTTTACAGTCTCTAAGCTGACGATTTTGAACTGAGCTAACGCTGCAGCACCAACATTTGTAGTTCAACACCAGCAGGCAAAAAGCTCCAGAGTTGTTTAAGTAACTGAAGCCAGTAAACAGGAGCGACCCAGAAGTTGTTTCTTGTACCCCAAAGAAGCCACGGGATCTTTTTGTTTTACTCTAAAAATCAGGTGAAGAGGGCTTGAGGATAACGTTGAGCTAACAACGGTGAATTAGAAGCAAATAATCTGCTCTAAAAATATCTCAGCTTCTTTTTCAATTACCAACAACTCAATATTACAGTAAAATGTGTGCGAAGTGAATAGAGTCAATCGTTTTGTTTTACTTCCTTTAATGAGTTGTTCAGAATTATTACAGCAATATGGCAAATTCCTCTAATGCCGGAGGCATACTACTGTAATAAGTGTAGTAAGTGCTCCTACCATGAAACACCCAAGTGTGCAAACACCAGATATCACAATGTATTTATCTACAGGTGCTGGTCATAACATCAGACTATCATTACAAAGTTGATTTATTTCAGTAATTTCATTCAAAAAGTGAAATTTGTGTATTATATTCATTCATTACACACAGACTGATATGTTTCAAATGTTTATTTCTATTATTTTGATGATTATAACTGACAACTAATGAAAATCCCAAATTCAGTATCTCAGAATATTAGAATATTGTGAAAAGGTTCTATACTGAAGACGCCTGGTGCCACACTCTAATCAGCTAATTAACTCCAAACACCTGCAAAAGCCTTTAAATGGTCTCTCAGTCTAGTTCTGTAGGCTACACAATCATGAGGAAGACTGCTGACTTGACCGTCGTCCAAAAGACAACCATTGACACCTTGCACAAGGAGGGCAAGACACAAAAGGTCATTGCTAAAGAGGCTGGCTGTTCTCAGAGCTCTGTGTCCAAGCACATTAATAGAGAGGAGAAGGGAAGGACAAGATGTGGTAGAAAAAAGTCAGTGCTTCAAGAACCACCACGCACAGACGTATGAAGACATGTTTCAGCTGTCGCTTTCCTTGTGTCAAGCCACTCTAGAACAAGAGACAGCATCAGAAGCGTCTCACCTGGGCTAAAGACTAAAAGGACTGGACTGCTGCTGAGTGGTCCAGAGTTGTGTTCTCTGATGAAAGTCAATGTTGCATTTCCTTTGGAAATCAAGGTCCCAGAGTCTGGAGGAAGAGAGGAGAGGCTCAGAATCCACGTTGCTGGAGGTCCAGTGTGAAGTTTCCACAGTCAGTGATGGTTTGGGGTGCCATGTCATCTGCTGGTGTTGGTCCATTGTGTTTTCTGAGGTCAAAGGTCAACGCAGCCGTCTACCAGGAAGTTTTAGAGCACTTCATGCTTCCTGCTGCTGACCAACTTTATGGAGATGCAGATTTCATTTTCCAACAGGACTTGGCTCCTGCACACAGTGCCAAAGCTACCAGTACCTGGTTTAAGGACCATGGTGTCCCTGTTCTTGATTGGCCAGCAGACTCACCTGACCTTAACCCCATAGAACATCTATGGGCTGTTGTGAAGAGGAAGATGCAACACGCCAGAGCCAACAATTCAGAAGAGCTGAAGGCCACTATCAGAGCAACATGGGCTCTCAGAACACCTGAGCAGAGCCACAGACTGATGGACTCCATGCCACGCCCCATTGCTGCAGTAATCCAGGCCAAAGGAGCCCCAACTAAATACTGATGCTGTACATGCTCATAGCTTTATGTTCAGACTGTTCAGTTGGCCAACATTTCTAAAATCCTTTTTTTGCTTTGGTCTTAATTGATATTCTAATATTCTGAGATACTGAATTTAGGATTTTCATTAGTTGTCAGTTATAATCAACATTAAAGAAAATAAACTTTTGAAATATATCAGTCTGTTTAATGAATGAATCTAATATACAAGTTTCACTTTTTGAATGAAATTATTGAAATAAATCATCTTTGTCATGATATTCTAATTTTATGACCAGCACCTGTACTCATCAACTTACTTGATCTGTAACAACAGCTATGAAACTCACAGAACGAGAGTGAGAAAGTGATTTTTTGTTTAGAAAAATGGACTGCAATACCCAAAATTGACCACAGGATGTCATTCTTAATTTATTCTTACATATTGCACCTTTAAATCTAAATCTGTGAACCAAATCTTTGAAGCACAGCCCATGTTCTGGGCGAAAGAAAGTGGGTGGGGCCAAAAAAGCCATGGGTAGTTTGAGGGGCATGGTTAATTAGCCATTTCACAAGAAGGTAGTTTACCAAGTAAACATTCCAACTGAACCCACTTCTCAGCAGTGCTCGCTAAAACTTTAAAGCCACGCCTGCCACGCTGGCAGATGTGGGAGCGTCTCACGCAGGACATTTTTGAACCACGTAGGACAATGTCCTCGCATGCTTCAGATTTGTATCTATGTAAAAGTGGTTATTGACATGACCTCTGACCTTTACATATTATACATATTTTTATTGATAGTACTCTGTTGAAATAATTTTTAAAAAACCATCAATGTGATTTTCTGCAAAATGCTGAACATTTTCTACCATGAGATTTTACAGTCACTCTGCTCAGAAAAATAAACCAACAGAATTGATCAAAAAATTATTAGAGATCATTTTATAATTACTAGGAATTATTATGAAACACCACAAACATCAGAAAACATCTGAAAATACTTCTAAATATTGTTATTGCTGTTGCTCTGTTACTGACGGGCTGATTGAGCTGAAAGCTGGAGATGTGGGTTTATCTCAGCTGTTTGTTGGACTACTCTAATAATCCACTGTTTATAGGGCAAAATGTTATTCTGTCTGCTGCACAAACGTTACAATAATGAGAAATGATCTTAAGTTACCTCGCGTTTGTAATACAGCTGCTTAAAGCTTCTGTGTGCAGATCAATAAGACTGCTTGGATGAACGCGCTGCTGCAGAGATCAGAGACCGTGTCATAGCTCCATGCTAACTGTTCTGCAGTTTGTGGTTTTCAGGAATTTATTTTACTTTGGCAAGGTAAGAGAGGAAGCAGCTCAGGCAATATATCCGACAATTTTAAGTTTTTCGTTGGACAATGTCGGTAATGTCATGTTATTTTCAAACACTGCTCATCACTGCATTGAATTAGTTAAAGGTTTCCTATGTAAGAAAACCCAGCAGGTTGCATCGAGTCACTGACTTGTTGTGTCAGTGTCTTTACAGCAATCCCCATACTAAGCAAGCATGTAGCGACAGTAGAGAGGAAAACGCCCCTTTAACAGGAAGTAACCTCCAACAGAACCTGGATCAGTATAAGCAGCCGTCTGTCACGACTCACTGGGGTTGTGAGAAGACAGAGCAGATGTACAAAAATAAACAGGTGAACTAATAGTAGCACATTCTATGTTAAAGAAAGTAAGATGTAATATCAGGAGAGGGAGAATGTTCAGTGGTTGGCAGCAGTGTGCCAGCCGATGGCCCCCTCCATGAGGCCACCACAGCTCAGCAGAACACCAGTGTAGCTTCTTCTGGGGAGAAAAACACTTAGAGAGAAAATAAAGTTAACAGCTGAAATAACAGGAAATAATGCAATTAGAGAGTGGTGGTAGAAGAGAGTAGCAGAGTGTGGAAAGTGGTCAGTATGTCCTCCAGCAGTCTAAGCCTATAGCAGCATAACTACAGAGAAAACTCAGGATAACCTAGCCTTTTAGATGGAGGCATGTGGGAGGCAGGGCCAGGGAGAAAAGTCTTTACCCACTGTAGTCCCCTCTGGAGATTTAGTTCTCAGATACAGGTTTCATATTTAGATTTAGGTTTTAGATTAAACATTTAGATTAGCTAAAATTATTATAAACATAAACATGGTGGTATATGACCATATTTGAACAAAATCGTTCACACGAACAATTTACACTAGGAGTCCCGTACAGAACCAGTCACCTGGCGTTCTGAATTAGCTGCCTCCAGGTGTGTGAAGGTGTTTAATAAAACCCGGTCACATGGTTTGGTATCAGTTACGTCGTTTTATGAGTTACATCAGAACTACAAACCAACAACATCAGAAAACAAAACACAAACACTGATTCTATCTGTACTACACAGCTGATCAGATCTGGTTTCAGTCTGACTAGAAACCAGATGGTCACGTTTTACCCTGAGCTTCGTCTTATAGGCTCAGCTCCATGGGTATCATCCCACTGAGCAACAGATTAAAACGCTTTAGACCAACAAACTTCGGCTGAACAGAACTTAATATTTTTTTTACTACAAACAACTAAAGAGGAATCAGACACACCAACTGAATCCTGCAGAGGAACCGGAGAACCCCACCTGGCTGGGCCTTTAACAACATTTCAGAGACTAAACTAAGGTCAAACAGGTCATTGAACTAGTTTTGGATTTTTAACGAGTTGGTAAGACTTTTCATCAAACTTTCACCTTTAGATCAAATTTGACCGATTTCAGCCTGAAAAATGGTGGCCAAGCCTTTTTTCAATCCAAACTGCTCAGTCGGACATCACAGTCAGATGTGAATGCGCTCAGAAATATCAAATTAAACTATGTTAGTATTTATTTACACCTGTATTTACAGATCACCCGCTGTTCAGGTATAATGTCTTCTTGAAGTTTTCTTCACATAACTACACAGGTGGGTGTTTACCAGCTACGTGTCACAGGTGACAGCTGGGAATTTCAGGAATATGAGGATGGAGACAAACATCTGACCGATACTGAAAAATAACATCACATCAACAAAAATCTAAACGTAAACAAACATGTTTGGCAAGAATCATTTGATGGTGGAACTATGGCGCCCTCTGCAGGACAAATAGTGGAACTGTGGTAGCCTGTTGGAAGTCAGCTGACCCACAGCGCGTGGAATCGGTTGGGCTCAGTTCATGCTGAAATGATCGGATTTATTTATAACCACTGGGTTTTGTTCTTCCCGTTTCAAAATAAAAGCTTTTCAACATATTTGCAAAATGAAATATGTTGACATTCACTGTTTGTGTGCGTGTGTGTGTGCGTGTGTGTGTGTGTGTGTGTGTGTGTGTGTGTGTGTGTGTGTGTGTGTGTGTGTGTGTGCGTGCGCGTGTGTGTGTGTGTTGCCACATGTTTTTTGATGCCTCCTCCAGCCATTCAGGCTCTTAGTTTATTAAAATGGCGGCTGTTGGGGAGGAGAGACCCCAGTTCTTTTAGGAGGCAGGGCCTTCAGGTGGTGGCCTCTGCGGCATCTCCACCCTCCTGCACCTGGTTGGCCCGACCCAGTGTCTTGAGCTTCGTGAGCGTATCAGTGAAGGTCTCCTTGATGCCCTTCTCCAGCAGCCAGCCTTCACTCTCACACTCGGGGTTCTCAGGGTCCGTCATCGTCTCCAGAGATGTGCTCAGGTACTTCAGACCTGCAACATCTGCCGACTGACACACACACACACACACACACACAGAGGTCAGATTATGGCTGCATTTTTAGGACAATAACGGAGTTCCTGTGAACCTGCAGGAAGTAGTTTTATTTTGGAAAAAGTTCTAAAAGGTTTGTTGTGGAGTATTTTTTCTCACCTTGTGGAACCAATCAGACTTGTTTAGGGAGTTTACATGATTTTTCCCCTCCCCAGCAGAGGACAGGTGTGTCTTTCACTTCTAGATGTTTGTGTTGAAGTTCTGACCCAGAAAGCCAGTTGATTCCTGTCAGGAAGCATTCCTGCATTCCCAGAATGCATCCTGCTGGCAGATTAGTCCCCTCTAGAATAGTTCCTGATCCTCAGTGAAACTGGCCCCCAACACACACAATCCAATCACAGTGGATGGTCTGCTGAAACGTGATTTCTGTCGGACCATTGCCGGTTTCCGTGACTCCTTTAGGAACGTTAGCTGTAAATCTTGTTAAGAAGGAGGTCACTTGAGGGGTTTGTGCAGGTGTTCTGCAGCGATCATCTTGTTTTAGACAACAAGATTAAGAACATCACTGATCTTCTATGAGCCAGTTGGCCTTGGGCCAATGGGGTGAAAACGCCAAACAGTGCGTTTCCAGGGAAACCGAAAGTGTTGAAACAGGAGCATGAGTGCACGTGTCTTCCATAGCTCCCGCTGAAACTTGTCAAATTTATTCATTTTGGACCTTGTAACTTTTCAAACTCTGGTGAAATACTTAGTTACTTTACTACTTCATAAATAGCCTCCCAAAGTGCCCAAACATCAGAGTGTGAACGCCACAATGCAGGGTGACTCGGACTCCATGGGCTAGCACAGAAACAGATGCATGGAGGCGCTGGCTAATGCAGTTACTGCGGTGCAAGCCTCCATTAACTCGTCTATCGCCTCTCTACACTCGATTCTGAGTGTATATGGCAAATGAATAACATGTGGAAGCAGGACTGAACGTCTTCGACAAGAGACTGAGCAGCATGGAAGCTTCCCAAACCCTGTTAGCTAAACAGAACGAGGCTCTGAGGGAGAAGGTGGCGTATTTGGAAAACTACTCTAGACGGCAAAATATATGCATTGTGGGGATACCAGAAAATGCAGAGGGCCCACGACCAACAGAATTCATCACCAAACTACTCGATGTGCATAGGGAGGATAACTTTGAGAGACCACCGTCGGTGGATAGAGCCCACAGGAGTTTAGCCCCCAAACCAGCAGATGGCTACAACAGACCACGGCCGTTTATTGTAAAGCTCCACCATTTTCAAAACAAGGAATTAATCCTACGCCTCGCCAAACAGAAGGGCCTGCTCCTATTCAACGGATCGAGATTTCACGTCTTTCCTGTCTACAGCCCAGATGTCAACAAATGACACGCCGCAAGGATCAAGTTCGGCCTCTACTACCCGGCCACTCTGTAGTTTACACATAACGGGAGACGCATGATGTTCACCGACCCTGCGGAGGCACTGACTTAAGCCTAATTTATACTTAGGCAGTCTTCTCCTACTTGAGACAATTCTTCCTGATATCATTTCTGGAGACCAGACTAGGTTTATTTATTGGGTTTATAAATAAATAAAAAATAAAATAAATTATTCAGGGTAGGCCTTTGTATTTTAACCTGAGATGATTGTTTAATATCTATACTGAAGCTAGCACTCCAACTCCGGAAGCAGTAATATTGCTTAATGGCGAAAAGGCATTTGATCGGATTGAAAGGGATTATCTTTTTTTATACACTTGGTAGATTTGGTTTTGGCCCTAACTTTATTGGCTCATTTACATTAATCTCATTTCAGTGAATTTGGGCCCCTTCACCTCTGTTTCAGCACCCCTGACCAGTGGAGTTCCACAAGGCTCCATCTTGGGACCCACACTCTTTGCACTTTACTTGTTGCCACTAGGTTCTACTTTTGAAAAATACAATATTACATTCCACTGTTTTGCTGATGACCTTCAAATGTACTTCCCTCTTAAACCAGACAAAATTGCTTCTTTATCTGACTGCTTGAGCGAGGTTAAGCAATGGATGTCCATCAACTTCTTGAAGCTAAATGACTCAAAGACGGAGATTTTACTCTGTGGTGATCAGAATCTTCTGGATGATGTGGTCAGTCCTCTCGGCCCTTTGTCATCCTTGGTAAAGTCCTGTGTGAAAAATCTTGGAGTCTTTCTTGATGGTTCATTCGGGCTAAAGAGACAGGTGAGTTCAGTAGTCCAATCAGGTTTCTATCATCTAAGACTGTTAGCAAAGGTTAAACAATATCTTCCTGCTGACGTTTTTGAGCATGTCATCTGTTCCTGTCGTTTGGACTACTGCAACTCACTTTACTTGGGCCTGGATCAGTCATCTTTAAATAGACTCCAGCTGGTCCAAAATGCAGCGACACGCTTACTGACTGGCACCAGAAAGCGTGACCATATAACCCCAGTATTGGCATCTCTTCATTGGATCCCTGTGTACTACAGGATTCATTTCAAAGTCCTCCACTTTGTCTTTAAATCTCTTCATGGCTTGGCTCCACCATACATTAGCGAGTTATTGTCCATCTACACTCCCGTCAGAAACATGAGATCCAGCTCACAGTCTTTCTTAATTGTTCCTAAAACACGTTTAAAAAGTCGGGGAGACGGGGCTTTCTCTGTGGCTGGTCCTAGGCTGTGGAACAGCCTTCCTGTGGATCTAAGAACCACACAAAACATAGAGCACTTCAAAGCATTACTTAAAACATACTTGTTTGACCTGGCTTTTAATGCAGGTTGACGTGAGTAGTTAACTTGTGTTTTTATCTTTATTTTTTAGCATGCATTTGTTTCATACATTTTAACCTTGATTTTAACTGCAATTTGTTCTCGATTGTGTTTATTTTTAATTTATTTATTATTTTTACTCTTGCTCAGCACTTTGGTGTTGCCTGTGTGACTGTAAATGTGCTATAGAAATAACCTTGACCTTAATCTAACTGCTTCAGTTTATATTAATGGAATCTCTTCTGAATCTTTTCCTTTTCATAGAGGGACCAAAACAAGGGGATCCTGTGAGTCCGCTGCTTTTTGTTTTAGCTGCGGAGCCACTTGCCATAGCTCTTAGGAGCAATAACAGTATCCACCTTATTCTTACGGCCCGTGATGCTTTGCGCGAAAGATGCTAGCAACTTCCGGTCCGCATTTGTTTACGTTGAGACGAAGCGATTCCTTCATGCTAATCCTCTTTTTCTGGGCTTTTAGAGACTGAAAACATGCATGAACACCAGCTGTCACAGCTCAAACGGGACATCGTTACACTTCTGCCTACTGAAGCAGAGAGGTGGGGGGATGATCTTAAAGTCTGGCCAAAGCTAACGTACAGTAGCATTTTAGCTACTTTCTGAACTCTGTTGCGTCTGACAGCGAGGCAATAAACAATCTCAAAAGCTCTGAGGTTTATCAGTACCTACATCGTAATAAGGTTGGTCGTGTTTTGTTGAAAGAGTTGGGACACAATCTTATTTACTTAAAAGCAGACGTAGAGCCGAGTCAGAGCCTTAAATCCCTCATCACCAAGCCAAGTTTTAGTTTCTACATCAGGTGAAACACAATAGCAGGATGGCACTTTTAGGTTAATAACAGCAGATCTAAAAACACGTTAAATTATAACTATTCAGAAAATTGTACACGTGAAATAATTCCTGTTGTTGTGAGACTGCTGCCAGATCTCTTTACTACTCGGTGTCTCTTCTCCGGAGGTTTATCATATCCAACTACAAAGTAGGATGCGGGTGTTCCTCTCTGGGTTTTTCACAATAAAATGAAAGGAACACACAAATAAAGTTTGTGGTGGTTTCAAGTTAAGATTTTTCAGCCAAATCCTTCTGGGTTCCTCATCTCTGGAGAGGAGGTGAGAACCGTACCGACGCTACAGCTGCACGCTCTCTCACTCTGGAGGTGCATGTTCTAAACATCGCTCTATAGCTACAGATTTAATTTTCTCTGATTGTTAGTACAACCGCTAACAACGCAACATCTTCTCGAGCCACGTGAGTCACACTGTTCGGGGATAATATTTTTTAAAATCCTCTTCAAATGTTCAGATAAACTGCTACTAGCAACGAATCCTCACCATGCAAACCAATGGGTATGCGCTACCTCTGGTATCTCACCGGATGTTGCTAGCATCAGCGTTTCTCCAAGAGGCTACTCAAAAAGAGGCATCTCACATTGTGGCCCAACACATACAGTCTCACTTTATGCAGATGACTTGTTATTATATGTCACCAATCCTGTTACCTCAATTCCTGTAACCCTCAGAATCTTACAGGAATTTGGAAACATATCTGGGTATAAACTGAATTTTACTATAAGCGAATACTTCCCTATTAGTAGTAATGCTATAGAATACCCTAATCTGCCTTTTTAGGCTGTCTGTAGAGTCCTTTACATATCTGGGTATAGAAGTTACAAAATCCTACTATAGTCTGTTTAAAAATAACCTCACTGCTCTGTTAGAACAGTGCAAACAAGATATTAAAAGGTGGTCTATCCTGCCGTTATCCCTTATAGGGAGAGCAAATTTACAAGCCAGATGTTTGATTTTGTTCAAATGGAAGGATTCTAGTTCTCCATCACAACACCACTGGATCAGAGACGTCATGCAAAACGTTCAACTGGAAAAAATTAGATGTACCATCAATGGCTACATCAACAAATTCGACGAAACCTTGGACCCTTTGATTACCTATGTGAACAATTTACCTTGTCTGCACCTGGAACTTTGAATGCTTTCACCTGCCCCATATCGACTAATGTTTAGTGCACTTTTTTTCTCTCTCTTTTTGTTTGTGAGTAGTATGTCAATTTGATATATATATATATATATATATATATATATATATATTAGGGGTGGGACTAATTAATTAGAGGCTTTGTAATTAATTAATCTTGATTAATTGCATTTTTTATTATTAAAGAAAATTTGTCCCGAAAGCAATTTTTTAAAAATAATGAGACAGAGAATCAAACAATAGTCATTGACATTATTATTGTAAACAGAAGCTCTTTTAATTTCTAAAAAAATGCTTTTAAATTGTATTTCAATTCAAAACAGGAGAAAAAAAATATATATGTATATCACTGGCAAAAACAGAAATGTACAGTACTATTTTAAGTACATTTTCATAATGGTATTATAATAGTTTGATTTGATTTAGCATCATTAGAGACAGAAATGAAGGCAAAAACACACGAAGAGGGATTTCTGATCACTAATTTGATTGTAGTGTTAGTTGTGTTTGGAGCACATATAAAAGGTTTACATGGTCTTGTAGCCACGGCTCTGAGCTTTCTGTAGAGGTGCAGCTTGACTAGATTGATATTTAGGGCATGCATTTAGCTGCTAAACTTCAACATCTCCCAATTGGGGGACCCTTAAAGAGTTAAATGCGTTAATTTTTTTGTTACGCGTTATTTTATTCGAATCAATTAATCATAATTTCATTCCCTCCCCTTATATATATATACATTTTTTTTTGTTTGGTCTCTTCCCCTCTGTTATTTTGTGTGGGGATTGTTTTTCTGTGGTTATGCTTGAAAAAAGAATATGATTGTTCTGTTTGACAATTGGAAAATTACAAATAGTGTTTAAAAAAAGTGTTGAAGCACAAAGTGAACGTCTGATGTTAATCTATAGAACTGATGCTGCAACGTGAAGAACATGATGGAGCAAATCAGTTTCTTCCAAACAACCAGCTGACAGCTCTCATCAGCCAATAGGAACGCAGCTCTGAACACACCTGAAGCAGTCAGAGTTTTGTTAACGGTTTAGGAGAGACAGAAGCTGCAGCACTGCCTGACTGAAACAACTCCACCTCCTGAAGGTGCAGGGTCAAAGGTCGACCCCTGCTGGAGGTCAGAGGTTTACATCCTTTACCTAACTTCTGGTTCTGCTTGTCGACAGACCATAATCAGAACCAGGAGAATCAATGTTCACGATGCGGTCCACGTCTGTTCCACCAGAACCCAAACCCGATAAATGACCTGCACATGCGTAGCGCCTTTCTGAGTCAGAGGACTCCAAAGCACTTTACACTGCTCCAATCACTGGTGGTGATGAGCTACAATGTAGCCACAGCTGCCCTGGGAAACACTGACGGAGGCGAGGCTGCCGTACACTGACACCGCCAGTCCCTCCGACCACCACCAGCAGGTGAGTAGCGTGGAGTGTCTTGCCCAAGGGCACAATAGCAGAATTCTCTGCAGGGAACTGGGATCAATCCTATAACCCTTTGATTTCAGGAAAACCCACTCCTCCTGAGCTACTGCTGCCCCAGGAAGTGTGTGTGTGTGTGTGTGTGTGTGTGTGAGGGGTGTCTCACCTCGAGGATGATGGTGATGATGATGAGCACGCCGATGCTGGTCATGATGCTGCTGTAGTAGGAGAAGACAGCCTCACGACAGCCTCTGGTCCAGATGTTCAGCTCCTCAGTGCGGTGGTCATAGTCGTAGTGGGCGGAGTTATTGGTCAGGTGATGCTGGATGCAGGGCCGCGGGGAGCCAGGGTTACAGCAGCTGAAGGGGACGCTGTCCATCAGGTACTTACCCTCCACGTTACTGAGAACACGACTGCAGGACAAACAGACCTGAGGTCAGTCAGGCTCTCTGGGCTAGAACCAAACAGCTGGTACTAAAGCTCCTTCCTTTGGTTGGAAAAGTCTTGCCTTCTCACCTTGAACTAAGGGGTGTGGGTCGATTCGGACCAGAACCTCATGTTTGTTTGATCTGCTGCTAATAAGAATAAAAAGGACTGAAATGTAGTCCTGAAGTGTTTCTAAACCTTCAGTAGCTGTTCGTCTCAGGCTTCAGAATCAGAAGGGACTCTGTCAGGTGTTTCCAGACGCTCTGACTAGAAGAGTTCAGTCTGAGCTGATGTGAAAACGCATCATTTAGGTTTCAGCTCAGGTTTTATAAACCCAACCATCCCTCTGAAATACAGCTGCTGGTCCTAACGTTAGAACATCACGACATAGTTGATTTATTTCAGTAATTCCATTTAAAAAGTGAAACTTGCATCGTCTTTTGGACGACTGTCTTCTCCATGGCTGTGTAGCCTACAGAACTAGACTGAGAGACCATTTAAAGGCTTTTGCAGGTGTTTTGAGTCAAAATAATAGAAATAAACATTTGAAATAAATCAGTCTGTGTGTAATGGATGAATGTAATATACAAGTTTCACTTTTTCAATGGTATTACTGAAATAAATCAACGTTGTCATGATATTCTAGTTTTGTGACCAGCAGCTGTATTTCAGAGGGATGGTTGGGTTTATAGATTTTCCTTCTACAAACTAATCTGTCCTCTGGGGGGCGCTGCTCTGAGCTTATCCATGGTTCTGTTGGTCCTGTCACATCAAACTAAATCAGAACACAACAATGTCTGATGACTTAGTTTCTGAATCTGTAAATGTTCTGATGAAGGTTCTGATTAAATGAACGTTATTTTCTTACTGCCATGTTCCTGAAATGGGTTTGTTTAGTTCTGCTTCACAAAACTGAGCAGCAGCAAAGGAACAGCTCAACGACGGGAACCCAGAGGCGTATCGGCAGGATCTAGGGCCTGGTGAGTGAAGACATGGATGCTCAAACTCATCCAGATGTTTCATACTTATGGATCCAAGCACACCCCTCTGTCTGTCCTGACCAGCATGAAGAAAAAACACACCTAAACATGCTGATGGTGGTTCTGGTGGAGAAACGTGACACCATGACAGACTGGATATGAACTCTTTGGACATGAGGACAAGCAGCTCCACGGTCCATAAAAGATCTAAAACCAGAGTGAGTTTAGGCTGCTCACTTCACGTATCGGCAGAGAACCTGGCATCCCCACAGCTGGAAACCTTGTTCTATTGTTGCAACTACAACCTCCACACACTAGATGTCACTATGGTGTTCAATCTTTAAATAAAGAGATGAAAGACACATGCACATCAGGTTAATCATCCCTAGGTGTGATGGACTGGACACCTGTCCAGGGTGTCCCCCATCTCTCACCCAATGGCTGTGGGAGGTACACACCAGCTTCCTGAGACCCTAGTGAGGATGGATGGAGGCGAGAGGCATTAAAATAAGTTTCTCTGAAGCTCGGGAGGGTCCTAGCTAGTGGACGTGGTTACTGTGACACAAGAGCAGACAATAGACGGTTTTAAATGATCATTCTAATGCCCGTGGCGTCCAGGAGAAACATCTCTGATGTTGATCCAAAAGCAGCAGAGAAGATTAGATCCTCTTAGAGGAACTTTCACCTCCTTATCTCCTGACTGATCCTCACCTGATCCTCTCTGACTTCACAGATTTATTTCTGACTCTAGATTCTGAGACCTTCAGATATCTGGTCTTCCTTAAACAACAAACCGATGACATGTCCCACCTGTGTGCGGTTCAGGTACTCACTCTTTGACCACGTCATTGCTCATGTCCAGGTAGCGGTTGCTGATCCACTGCACCTCAAACCAGTCCCTGAAGTTGTTGTTTCCACAGCAGCGGAACTCGATCTGCGTCATGTCCAGGGTCCTCTTCATGAAGCAGCGTCCCGGTGTGTCCGTGTCTTTGTAGAACTTGATGGTGTTCTTCAGGCCCTCGGCCAGCGTCAGGTAAATGGAGAACTGCATGAGGAAGCAGAGCAGCGCCACCAGCAGCAGCAGCACGCTGAAGCCGCAGCTCAGCAGCATGAAGGGCTTCAGTGTCGGCTTCATCTTGGAGAACTTCATCGGGTCCAGAGCATCGTGGCACATCTTGCCCCCAAACGCGTTCAGGCCACAGGCCAGCATGCCCACCAGGATTAGCAGGTTCGGAACCAAGTGGCTCTCACTATTGTCCATGACCTCACTCCTCTTCCTCAGCTCGATCTTGAAGAAGATTCCGAGGCTGAAGATTGAGATTCCCACGATGACAGAGAGCCAGTAGAGCAGCCACAGACCCTGGGCCAGCTTCACCCGCTTCTGCAGGTTGAACTTCACCGACATGAACGGCATCCTGTCCTCTTACAGAGTCCTCCTCACAGCAACAAAGGTCACGCTCCTTCAGAACCGTTTCAGGGTTCTAATCCGGCCCAGAGAGCAGTAGCAGGGTTCGGACCCACGGTGCTGAGCTGTAGGTTCGGGGTGTCCATACTGCGGATGGGGGGGGCAGAAGGTGAAACAGAACCCCACCTGGAGCAGGTGGAGTTTGGGTGTGGACGTGTGCAGGACGGTCGAAGTGAGTGTGAGCGGGACGTTCGGGTCGAGCTAAAGTTGCCTCTGATCTGATTATCAGATCTGCTCTCTAAATCCACAAATCACCTGTAATTGGTTTGGAGTTAAGAAGCAGCTTCCGGTCACACAGCTCAACTGTCCTCCTGCACAGCCCCACCAATCAAAGACGTCACCATGACAACAGTGTCCAACCACAGGTTGAGACACACGCAGGGGCCAGGTCTGAGCAGGACCTGGTTCTGAGACACACCGAGGCCAGTCTCTTCTTTAAAGACGTTTTATTGGTTTTCTGCTTCTTATACAATATTAACTGATTTATAGAAGAATTCACATATAAACAAGATCAGCTGAGCAACAAATAAAAACACAAACACACTCACATAGGAAGTGAGGTCACACCTGTGTCCTTAAATAAAACAACCCAACACCAGATATGTCTCCTGAAGCTACACCCCTTTAGGCTGATAG
Source organism: Aphyosemion australe (assembly GCA_006937985.1). Classification (NCBI taxonomy): domain Eukaryota; kingdom Metazoa; phylum Chordata; class Actinopteri; order Cyprinodontiformes; family Nothobranchiidae; genus Aphyosemion; species Aphyosemion australe. Next base: position 206,577 of record SSNS01000632.1, read on the forward strand.
TTTCACATGCCTTTCACCTGGTTGCCATGGAGACCACCATCCTCAGCTGGCACACTGAAACCAGCAGCTCATGGTGTGGGTCCGACCCAAAGGTTCTGATGATCAAACAGCCCAGTGGAACTGCTGGTTTCTGATGGTTCTGGCAGCTGATTGGCTGGTTAACATTCACAGCTTAAGTCATAACGAGTGGAACTGTTAGATCGCTTTGAGCGTACTCAGGTCACCTGGCAGGTGGGCGGGGTTTTGCTCTGCAGGTTCAGTTCAAACCTAAAACTCACAACTTTCTGCTCATAAGCACAGATGATGTCACTGTTATTGCCTCTGATGAGTGGTGGTGGGGGGTGTCAGAGGTCAAAGGCCAGGAGCCAAACACCCTAAAAAAATCCCTGAAGGTTGATACGAGTCCAGCGTGCAACTGCAAGAAGCTGATTGGTTCAAGGAAGAAGTTTATGGAACAAAGTGTGGGGGGGGCGGCAGTGGGCCAATCAGTGACTGTCTCTGTGATAGTGGGCGGGGCCAGTAAACCATCACAGATGCTGCCAGTCAATAGCAACAAGCGTCTGATTGGCCTCCTGAGCATGACCTATGACCTCTGCAATGCCATGCTGCCGCCACAGACACTCGATCTTCCTGTAACGCTCCAAACAGAGGTGGAGGGGATTTCCCCGTCTGTAAACAAACAAACAAAAATAAAGCAAATATAAACACCAATATCAGCTAGAGGGGTTCTCCAAATAAACATTTTTGTCCTCATCTACCAGGTGAGTGAGGTGGTCCTGGATCAGCCAGGCTGTGACATGATGACCACTCTCCACTGGGTGGGATCAAAGAGCTGCTTTCATGGGGGCAGGAGGCTCCACGTTTCAAATCTTTCAGCTGGTTTAAATCGAGGAGTGTCAAAACCTCCTCTGTATAATGTATTTTATTTCATATGTGTGTGGATTTTTATTCTTGTTCAAAGATTAATACAATACAGCTCAAGATCATCTGTGGCTTCGCTTCTTTAACACGTCTGGTACGTCTTAGGTACCCTCCCTATGAACCTGGCCAGTGGTTCCAACCATAACCCCTATCCGCATAAACACAATAAAAGTGATTAATGACTAAATTTATACAGAGATATAACTCTTTGAGTTTTGATTATACTATAGACGACCCTGCCCCTTTCTTCTGGCAAGAGGGCAAAAAGACGGCGCAGCCCCGTTGACCACCATTGTTATTATCCTTCAGTTGTCAATAAATTGAGCTAAATAGCCACAAAATAAAATCTATCAGCATGGTTACCACATGCAGTGCTGCAGGCTGCACAAATAGACAAAAGGACTTTCATACGTTTCCAGCTGATAAAATACACCGAAGGAAATGGTTAACAGCCATGAAGAGAGTTCAAGTAGATGATTCATCCACATCGTAGCAGCCAAAGCCTCATGACAGAATAAAAAAGTCAAATATCTGCCCCACACATCCAGACACAAACAAATTATAGCCATCTAATGATTTATGCCTTTGTTACATTAGTTTCTTTTTATACAGTTACACAACATGTGTTCTGTGATTGGAGTGGGCAGTCTTTAATGTTTGTGTTTGTGTTTACTGAACTCGTCAGAGTAAAAGGAAAACCTGTTCATCTCCAAAGATTACCTGTGTCACGGTGATCCTTCAGCATCAACCCTCACAACTCAGATCTGGTTACGCCTCCGTTGTTTCAGCTGTGTAAAGTTCAGGGCCCTCATTCATCAACCGTACTCACACACAGATCTGTGCGTATTTCATGCGTAGGAACGATTTAACACATTGTGTGGTGTTTATCGTCTTGTACTTGTGTCTAGAAATGTTCCCAAATATAAGAACAGCTCTGACCATGCGTACCAACAGCATCGAGTGGTAGAACGGGGCAACAGCAATACTGAAGGTCTCAGTCATCCACGCGTGTTCCTCATCCACAAATAACTTTTAAGTAATAAAGTCTGTGGAGAAACAGCTTTATCACATAACTGCTGTTAGAACCTATTCACCTTTTTATTGAGTAGCCTCATGGAGAAACGCTGATGCTAGCAACATCCAGTGAGATACCGGAAGTGGTGCATACCCATTGGTTTGCATGGTGAGGTTTGGTTGCTAGTAGCAGTTTATCTGAACATTTGAAGAGGATTTAAAAAATATTTACCCCCGAAAAATGTAGTCAGGAAGATGTTGCGCTGTTGGCGCATGTACTAACAACCAGAGAAAATTAAATTGTAGCTATAGAGCGATGTTTAGAACATGCACCTCCAGAGTGAGAGAGCGTGCAGCTGTAGCGTCGGTACGGTTCTCACCGCCTCTCCAGAGATGAGGAACCCAGAAGGATGTGGCTGAAAAATCTTAACTTGAAACCACCACAAACTTTATTTGTGCGTTCCTTTTATTTTATTGTGAAAAACCCAGAGAGGAACACCCGCATCCTACTTTGTAGTTGGATATGACAAACCTCCGGAGAAGAGACACCGAGTAGTAAAGAGATCTGACAGCAGTCTCACAACAACAGGAATTATTTCATGTGTACAATTTTCTGAATAGTAATAATTTAACGCGTGTTTAGATCTGCTGTTATTAACCTAAAAGTGACATCCTGCTGTTTGTGATGTAGAAACTAAAACCCAGGCTTGGTGATGAGGGATTTAAGGCTCTGACTCGGCTCTACGTCTGCTTTTAAGTAAATAAGATTGTGTCCCACCTCAGAAAATAGCTAAAATGCTACTGTACGTTAGCTTTGGCCAGACTTTAAGATCACCCCCCACCTCACTGCTTCAGTAGGCAGAAGCAGTGTAACGATGTTCTGGGGATCCAGAGTGTCTCCTGAGCAGACAACACTTCCTGAAGGACATCCTTCTGGAGATATGCTGGGATTTGAGACACTTTGTGGAGCCACAGACAAACCGCACCAATCTGATTCCAGTCCATATTCAGTTATTGGCAACTTGAGGATTTCTCCACGAGAACCCCCCAGAACCTAATACACGTATTGCCATGGTAACCAAACTGACTGACAGCTCTGCACTCAGACAACTTTTCCAAACAAGAAAATATCTAACTTCAAACAGAACATGGATTCAACTCCTTAAATGTAAATGACAACAGAATGGAGTTTGAGCCTCTCCTCTGTCCCGTCTGCATTTACAACTTTTATTTATAGCCTACTGGTAACCAGCTGAGCTGAGAGAACTTCAACTTTGGCAACCAGTGCCTCGACCTCGCTGTCACAGGATTCTTTTTTTTTTCTTTTGGGAAGAATGCAGGGATTTCACTTGTGAGCTTTAGAGGACGTGCTATGACCAAATATGGTTAATTGAGGATGTTTCTGTATGTAAAAGACAGTGAACGGACACGAGCACCTGGGTACGCACAGGTGGGATTTATCATCAGTCGATTGTGGAGGAACACGCGTACGAGAGGCCACCACATGTTTCATGAATCAGGATTTTGGACGTTCGTATGAACATTGTAAATTTAATTTGTAGAAAGGAATATAGGACAGTTTCTATGAACGTTTGATAAATGAGAGCCCACATGGATTAATCAAATAACTGTAGATATCCCTATTCTGAAATGGCAGCCAGTTCTGAGGACTGTCAGCTCGTTAGCTATTTCAAACGGATCTGGCTTTGTGTTAAACACCGTTAGCTTTGAGATGTAACTTTTTGATCATCTGCACAAAGATGTGTTAGATGATCTAAAGTAGTAATATCTCAATCCTTCAATGGCGGAGCCACAGCTCTGGATAGTGGGTGTAGAAAATCTTTTTGCCCCCAGCGTTGTGCACATGCGAGCTATTAACTTTCTTAGGATGTGTCTTAGGATTAGGAGGGTTATTTGGATTTTATAAATGTAATTTTTACAGATATGATCTTGGCAACTTCACAACCTCTGCAAAAATGTGGGGACCCCCTAAAATCTTGTAGGGACCCCCTTAGTGGGTCACCGACACCAGGTTGGAAACAACTGACCACTACCACTAATAACCCCCTTATCCACAGTACAAGGGGTACACTGGTTTTAAATGGTTTACTGGTAGATGTTGGTAGCCTAAAGTGAGTTTACCAGCTGAGAACAGGTTTGCACTGTGGCCTGTGCTTTTATTGTTCCAATATACAGTTACTATGTTACCATGGCAACAAAAACAAACACACGTACTTGAGTCCTTGGTCGGTCTCTCCGTAGTCGTCCAGGTAAGGTGGAGGATAGAAACAGCCCTTTGTTTTACCTGCGACGAAGAGCACCTGACTCTCTCTAACCCTGCACACACACACACACACACACACACACGCACACACACGCACACACACACACACACGGTTAATGGCCATATAAACGTATAGGTTCCACTGGAAGGTTGGTCTACACTGCTCGCTAGCCATGGTTCTTATGATGGGTTTGTTTCATTTACCCAGAACAGCCCTGCTGTTATTATTTTTTCTGGTAATTTTCCAACAGTTTGTTTGAATGCTTATGCTGGAAATCTATTAACACATTAGCTCCACCTAGCATTTCTTCACCAGCTAACTGGGGCTTTTCCTCACATCCGACCGTACTCACAGTTAATCTGAGGGCTATGTAGGCTCCGGCGCATGTTCTAGTCTCTTGCTGCCGGCTACCATCACTCGCTCTGGCACCTCCACTTTTTTGTGAGGATTGCAGATATTCTGAACTCTCAGCTTTACCCTCCAAAGAAACTTAAAGGGATATTCCACCCAAAATTTTAATTTTGTCTGTTGATATATTTGCCAGAGTTAGATAAGTGGGAAAAAGCATTTTGTAACCAGCCCAGTCATTCTCCTGACCCGGCTGTACTCCTTTAGCTGTAGCTTAGCATAAAACACAGTAAGTGAATGGATCCAACTAGCATTGTGAGTAAAAAAGTCCTTAAAATCACTCAGTAGTGATCCCAGTTCTGCTTAGTGACCTAAATAATCTGACTGACTGCAAGTGAAAATAATTAGTAACACAAAGGAATCACAGGAACCATTTTAGACTTGGGACTACTTTATGACCAAGCACAGCTGTAAACCTCTGCTGAAAGGTGCAAGGTATCCCCACGTAAGTTCCACGTGTGTTACCTGAGAAAGAGGCCAACGCCTGCTCCACAGGTGAAGGTATGGGCGGTGCAGGCTCCAACATCTTCTCCCTCCACCTCTGTCTGACAGCAGTAACTCTGAGAGCACAACATGGAGCCACACACCAGGCACAGAGTGGGAGCACGAGATTTATCCCCACCTGAGCGCGGACACCTGCACAGGTAACACATTCACAGGTGAGCAGGAGACAGCGACCTGTGATCCATGAGAACAGGAAATAAGCCACTGGGACAGAAGAGCCCCAAACACGATCACCATCCTCCTCATTAGGTTCATGTCACAGATCCAAAAAGGAGCTGGAAACCTCCCTCAGAGATTCTGGTCCTCAGAGGTTCTGGTCTATCCTGACATAACAGCATCAGCTGCATCCATGAGAATCTCCCGTTCCACCACATCACACAGGTTCTGGACTGGACTGAGATCTGGTGACTGCGAATGCCGTTGGAGGCCAGTGAACTCATGGTCATGTTCTACAAACAGGTTACAGATGATCTGAGCTCTGTGACATGCTGCATTATCCTGCAGGAAAAAGCCATGCGGTGCACCTGGTTGTCTTATCGTTTTCGTGGCGCTGCTACAGTCGATATTACCAGTGTTCTGTGTTCTAGCTGTGTTTTTGGGAAGAAATAAACATTTCAGCGACCCAGAAAAACGTCCAGGCAGCCCACCTTGGTAAATTAGTGCAGGGAAAACTCTAACCTGAAAACATTTCTTACCTTTAGTTTACCTCCTCGCATTATTAGAGTAACACCTTTTAATGTTTTGTTGGTATTTTCCATTTCATTTATTGAATTAAGACCATGCATATTGATCAACATGTCAGCGAAAGCATCAATGTAAATATGCTAGAATTAGCTCAATTACCAATTTGCATCTGCAGTCCTAAGGCAGGCACCAAAACCTCATACATGTGCACTACAACATACAATAGACCACAAAGACAATTACATGTACAAGAATACATTAAGAAAAAAATCAGGGTGGATCATTCATGGGAGCAGGACTGGTTTATTTTTAACCACTGTTTTAATGTTTTCTTAAAGATCACATAATTCTCAATGTTTCTGATGTGATCTGGTATTTTATTCCATGACTGCGTGCCTCTGATGGACACCACCATTTGGCTGAGTTTAAGTTACCCCTAGTTTGTGCTCTTGTACTCATTCTATTGAGCGTTATTTTTGGTATAAAATCCTGCAACAGTGGAGGTGCAAGTCCATTCAAACCCTGAAAACAAGGCAGACATCCAGGAATGTCTGATAATTATTTATATCTAAAATGTTACATTTCGTTAAGATATTACAATAATGAAAATGAATAGGCTTCCTGTCTAAAAGTTTCAATGCTCTTTTGAAAAGAGATTTGATAGTCTTCTGTACGTTCATTCTGTGTATATCAAAGATATTTCATAGGTTTTAAGGTGCTCACCGATGTATGAGACCATGTTGTATAACAGTAGTTTATATGAGTGAAAATCATTGCATGCATATAAACCTTTGCTGATTCAAAAGTCAGAAAGGGTCTTATGTACTGAGAATTTGACAGATTACATCTAATAATATTTGAAATTGTCCTGACATGTTGAGTAAATGTTAAAGTTCGTGTCGAAGACCACCCCAAGATGCTTTAACTGGCCCACCACTTCAAGACATTGATCATTAACTAGAACAAATGGTTGTTGGTTACCAACTGGCTGTCGAGAGAAGAACATATACCGGTAGTTGTTTTTGTATTAAGGTGTAGACAAGAGTTCTTAAGCCAGCAGGAGATTGGTACCATAGCTCCAGAAAGCATGGCTGCAGCTTCTTGCTTGGTTTTGCATGCACATACAAGACAGTATCATCTGCATATAACTGAATTTTTATATTTAAACAGATATTTGGTAAGTTATTGACATAGAGACTGAATAAAATTGGTCCTAATATTGAGCCTTGTGGAACCCCAGCAGTGCAGGTAAGATAAGTGGACTGCACATTTCCCATTTGTAAGGCTTGCTTTTTGTCTGCCAAGTAAGATCTCATCCATGAGTGTGAAAAATTGTAATCGGTCAATTTAGCCAATAACAAGTCATGATTTACAGAGTTAATGAAATGTCACTCAGACCACCACTGCCCTCTGTGGCCAGAATACCACACTTGCAACTTCAGAGTGGCGGTCCGGTCCCTGTTGGACTTAGAAAAAGGAGCTGACATGCCTGGCTCTGCAGTCTGCTTCCAGCATGTTTCCTGCATGTTTTAGATCATGAACACAGCTGATGTGTTTGATTTAGTGATGAACCGCTCCTGTAGACACTAATGAAGGCTCAGGAGACATTTCAGCTGTTAGATTAAGGTGTTAAAAGACAAACGCACAGTGAGGAAATAAGTTTTACATTTGCTTTATTTAACGAACACTAGGGGGTGCTAAAAACAAACCAAAACTGCCAAGCATTCCTTTAATGTTGATCTGGCAGAATCTGCGCACCTGTAATATGAGGTGCGGTGAGGTTCATGACTGCTCTGGAGCAGATTTTCCAAAATAGCTTATATTTTAATTTTGACCTTGAACGAAAAATGTTGTCGTTTTAAAAACTCTTAATTATGCTTTAATCACGGAGGAGCGCTCATCTCTGCCTTCAGTCTGATGACGCAGCGCAGTATGCTCTCTGCCTGAATAAGTGTGTGTGTGTGTGTGGCGCAGCTCAAGGCTGCTCTTCTCACTGCATCTCATCACTGGTGGTGCTACTTCAGCCAGAGTTTTAAAATCACTTTATTGTTTATTTTTAACAACAGAAAAATTACTGTCTTAGTATGGAAGAACCATGCGGGGGATCTCTGAGATACAGGAAGAGAAACCCTTTTTCCTGATATAAACAAACCTATCAACTACTATTATTCCGTGGCCCACAGCGGTGGCAGTATTTTTGATGGCTACATTATTAATAAATGTGGAGTTTAAACTTTTAAAAATGAGTTCTAATTGGATTTACGTTTTTAACATTTATTGTATTTAATCTTCATTTGCAGCAGGAGTGTTTCATTCCACTGATGTTGATCCTGATGTCAGCATTATTAATAAGTATAATTATATATCAGCTTCTGTCTGGGATGGACCCATAGAATCAACATGCTGTCCTCTTTATGAATATGTTAAAATAGCCTTAAAGTACCTTAAACTGGTAACATAATACATGTGTAAAAGGAAATGGGCTACTGTGATGTGACATTAACAGCTTGTACTCTGGTCACACAGTAACATTTGTTTTTTTTTACCGGTATCGGGCCGATACCGGTATCGATACCAGAAAAAAGCCAACCGATACCAGGTACCGATACCAGTTGCCTGAAAGTGGCTTCACTGTGACTTGTCATTTCTGTTGTAGTTTTCTATATTGACCAATAGGGGGAGCTGTTTCAAACATTGTGAATGAAAGCAGAAACAGGCTCACACCTGAAAATGCAGAGATGATTATTTCCATCAAAAAGAACCTGCTGCTCATGTTTCCCAAAAAAGCTTAGTTCAGAATCCACACTATTGCTGCTAATGCTGACTAGTTTTTGTTTTTATTTAAATGTGGACACTGCGATAGGTTCCTAAATGTTATGTTCATGAAAGCTGGAGACGGTGCCAATTAGTTCATTTTGTTTGTAGAAAACTGTGCAATGATTTCACAGAAAATATTTATTTTTCACCTAATATGTTAGTTTTGTGATCTCTATTAATATATTTTATTTTTTATCTAACTCAACGTCTTTTCCTGTTGAAAGCAGAGAAGAAAATAAAACCTGTAATCCAATTCATTGCATTTTTGTGTCTGGTAGAAGTATCGGTAATCGGTATCGGCGAGTACTCAGATCCATGTATCGGTTTGGAAAAAAGTGGCATCGCTGCATCCCTACTATCATGTCAATATGGACCAGAATCTCTTAGGAATGTTTGCAGTACCTTGTTGAATCTATGCCACAAAGGATTAAGGCAGTTCTGAAGGCAAAAGGGGGTCAAACCCGGTACTAGCAAGGTGTTCCCAATAAAGTGGCTGGTGAGTGTATATATATTTCATTTCAATGACATTTACTGGCCCCACCCATTTTTTATTAGACCCGCCCCAAAATGACTTTCTGGCTACGCTACTGGTACTAACGTGAAGCTGGACGCCTGGTTGATCAGAACACTGTAGTCTTCTGGGAGGTGAATTAATCTGTTGGACTCCCTAGGGAATCTGATGATGACTCCGCCCCCCTGCAGGTTCTGTCTCACACCTGGATGACAGCACCACCTGAACACACACACAAACACAGGTGTGTCAGATTAGTTGTGTACCTGTGTTTCTATAACAGGTGTGGTACCTGTGAATGAGCGGCTCCAGCAGCGTGTGGTGATCCTGGTGCAGCAGCAGCAGCAGGTTGGAGGGCAGACTGAGGTAGCTGCACAGCGCCTCCCACTGGCCAGGACCTGCAACTACAGCAGGACAGGTTGTTTTTAGTGGTCTGTTGCTAGTTTCTGTTGTTGTTTCTGCAAGTAGTGCATTTACCCATCAGGTCAGCAGGGGGCGCTGCAGAGTTTAGGTAGTGGAAGAAGAGGGCAGCAGTTCGGAGGAACGGCAGGATGGCAGCCTTAACACAACTCCAGAGCTGCCACCCAGAGGACACTTCAGGTAACACACTGACACACACACACACACACACACACCGGTTAAACAGATTAAAACACACATCATCAATTCACGTGAAAGCTCACTGTGTCTGCTAACACCTGACATCTAATACCTGCCCAGGTTCTGCCTGAGAGTCCTGTAGAGCTGACAGGTGAGCTCCTGCTCCTCTGATGCTTCACTGTCCTCATCCATAGACTGGTCCTCTAAAAGCAGACAGGTGAGAGACAGACCGGTGAGCAACAGCTGCTGACTGTCTGTGTGGATGCGAGTGTCTCACCTGTAGTTGAGGTGAGTAGGATCTGAACCAGGTGAGCCACAGTGACCAGCTGAAGGAGGTGGAGATGACCTGAATCCACAGAACCTCGTCCTGATTGGTCTAGACAGTGAAGGGAGCTGTAGGACAACACGCTGTACACCTGTAGGTAAACACACACACTGGAGGTAAGCAGAGAGGTTCTACCATGAAGCCAGTTCTCCACAGAGACTAAAGGTTCTACGACAGTGGTTCTGGTGAGAAACTGGGCTTTCAACTGGAGTCTCAGAACGCGCTCAGATAAAAAGTCCTTTGAAGTTTTTCTGCTCGACGTTCACAGATCATAAAGAACCAGGAGAAAAGAAGCAGCTCTCCAGACGTCGCTCAGAAAGAGCAACAGGTCGTTTTAATGACAAGTGAAGAGAATCACATCCTGAGAGGGAAACCAGTGTTCCCAGGAATGCTGCAGTAAACCAGCGAGCCGGGTAAGAACCAATGAATATTTTTTAAATCTGATATAAACAGCCACCCAAAGACAGACAGATCTCAGTCGTGGAGCTGAAATCTACAGCTCAGCTCCCAGCTCAGTGGTCTAGTGGTTTGAGTGTCCGCCCCGGGACTGGGAGATCGGGGTTCAAATCCCGGTCGGGTCATACCAAAGACTGAAAAAAATGGGACCCAATGCCTCCCTGCTTGACATTCAGCATTAAGGGGTTGGATTGGGGGGTTAAACCACCAAATGGTTCCCGAGCGCAGCCACAGCTGCAGCTCACCGCTCCCCACCATGGGGATGGGTCACATGTGGAGAACAAATGTCACACACACCAGTGTGTGTGACAACTAGTGGGACTTTACAGTTGTCTTTCAAACTGTCTCCAACATGCTATTGGACAACATAATGTGACGCACTCACCTGTATGGGTGTCAGTCAATGGGGCAGTCCACCAGACACTGCTGAAGATGCAAATCCTTTTTCTAAATAAAGGACTGAAGCACCTCTATCTGCTCTTGACTCAAAGAAAAGCCCAAGTCTAAAGAGTTCAGAGTTGATGCTGAAGCTGTTTCAAATGAGCCGTCGCCATCTTTGTTGTTCCGCCCACTAAACCGATAGAGCGCTGTGATTGGCATTACACCAGACCTGCTGAGACTCCTATGGAGTGTGGCTAGAGCGACATGCAGAGCTAAATCAGTTTGCTTCAGCTCCTGTCTGTCTAGATTTTAGGCTATTAAACATCCATCCATCCATAGGATGGGGGATAAAAATGAAGTAAAGTGAAACTAATCTGCTGGTTCTTCTGTATCATTTTGTCATTTTAAAAATAATTCTATTACAACATATTTGAATTTACTGCAAACTACTGGCTTGAATCTGCACCTGATCTGAACTGGGCTTTGAGATGGATTATGTTGTGAAGCGCTGATAACGAATAAACAGAATGAAACTAAATTAAATTTAAACCGGCCTGCACTCACCAGCAGGTGAAACATGTCAACGCTGAGGATGCATGGAGTGTCTTCTACCTGAGAGTCTGGAACCAGAACTGCAGAAACAACACAACAGTTAGAGGGAGGGAGGGAGAGAGAGAGAGTGTGTGTGTTTGTGTATGCGTGCGTGCATGCGTGTATATGTGCGTGTGTGCGTGCATGTGTGCGTGCGTGCACCTGAGAGCAGTCTGATAAAGTGAGTGTGAACAGTTGTCAGTGGAGCTGAAGTCCAGCAGGCTGAGCTGAACCTGGTCAGGGAGCTCAGACAGTCATCCTACAGACACACAGAAACAGCTGATTATTGATCATTATCATGTATTTACCACTGATGGCCACCTGGAGCACTAAATATCACCTAACCACATTCTTACCTGTCGACAAGGTAAACTTCCAAACAGTGCCTTCTTTTCATCCTTTAGGAGGTTCTCTGCAAAAAATACAAACCAAACAAAAGACATGAAGCATGAACACAAACCTGTAGGTGCCTGCTCACCTGTCAGGTGTGGGCGTACCTATACTCTGGATGGTGTAAGCACATGAGGACCAGCTCAGCACCGGGACCCTTGCGTCCTGCTCGTTGGGGTTTACCTTCAGCCCCACCTTGTAGGCCGACATGCTGAAAGTGTTGATCATCTCGCTGATGCTACCAGAAAAAGGGCTCCTAAGGGGCAGAGATCAATCACTGCTGACATCATCATATCATCAATATTTATACTTATTTCCATAGCAGGTGATTTCAGACAGTAAACTCACTGTGGAGTGCAGGTGACCTTGAATCCTTGAGGGATAACAGGCTCCACCCACCCTGATGCACCTGGAACACACAAACAAAATCACACCTGAACACATGCTAACTGACAGAAATATGTCTCACCCCTGAGAGTGACAGGTGACTGACCATCTGACTGCTTCCTGTGGGCAGAGTGCAACACTGCTATCTGCTGACTGGTTGTCTTTAACCACACCTCCAGGCTGGGATGTTCAACACTGAGGAGACAGACAAACTGAAGCTTCCGGGTAACAAAATACCTGCTGACAAAAGTGGTCAGGTGTGTGTGTGTGTGTACACAAAGAATTTACAAGCCCACATCTGGTTTTTAAACATCATGACAATTATTTTTCCCTGTTTCTCTGTGAAGATGTATTTGATCAATTGTTTTTGATTACCGTTCCTTTAAGAGGAAAGTGAAAGCTGGAGATGTGGGTTTATCTCAGCTGTTTGTTGGACTACTAAGATAAACCGCTGTTAAGGACAAAAGGTCCTTCTGTCTTGTTTTAGTACTGTACAAACTTCACAATAATAAAAGATTATTATTATTATTATTTAGCCGTCATTTGTATCTGATGCACACTGAAGCTACCGGTGCAGTCGCATCGCTAACGTCATGGACAAACAACGGGTTCAGATCAGTGAATCTCTCCATCCCTAGTGTGTACCTGTGGTCAGGTGTGTGTGAGTAAGTGAGTGTGTGTGTGTGTGTGTGTGTGTGTGTGTGTGTGTACCTGTGGTCAGGTGTGTGTGTGTGTGTGTGTGTGTGACTGTGGTCAGGTGTGTGTGTGTGTGTGTATCTGTGGTCAGGTGTGTGTGTGTGTGTGTATCTATGGTCAGGTGTGTGTGTGTATCTGTGGTCAGGTGTGTGTGTGTGTGTGTGTGTGTGTACCTGTGGTCAGGTGTGTGTGTGTGTGCCTGTGGTCAGGTGTGTGTGTGTACCTGTGGTCAGGTGTGTGTGAGTAAGTGAGTGTGTGTGTGTGTGTGTGTGTGTAAGTGTGGTCAGGTGTGTGTGTGTGTGTGCCTGTGGTCAGGTGTGTGTGAGTAAGTGAGTGTGTGTGTGTGTAACTGTGGTCAGGCGTGTGTGTGTGTGTGTGTGTGTGTGTGTGTGTATCTGTGGTCAGGTGTGTGTGTGTGTGCCTGTGGTCAGGTGTGTGTGTGTGCCTGTGGTCAGGTGTGTGTGTGTGTGTACCTGTGGTCAGGTGTGTGTGTGTACCTGTGGTCAGGTGTGTGTGTGTGTGTGTGTACCTGTGGTCAGGTGTGTGTGTGCATGTATACTGTGGTCAGGTGTGTGTGTGTGTACCTGTGGTCAGGTGTGTGTGCGTACCTGTGGTCAGGTGTGTGTGTGCATGTATACTGTGGTCAGGTGTGTGTGTGTGTGTGTGTGTGTGTACCTGTGGTCAGGTGTGTGTGTGTACCTGTGGTCAGGTGGAGAGGCGTGTGGTAAAAGAGGGATCACCGTGTTGCTCAGACACTCACACAGCGGACACAGAAACTCTCCGTTCTCCACGTCGTAGCTGGTGTGACCCCTCAGACGCTGCTGACGTCTCTGCTCTTTTAGCTGCACCGCCTCAAAGTACCTGAATGAACACAGGTGGAGTTTAGTAAAGTTCATCTACCTGCTGATTGGACAGAGAGAAGCTGCAGTGTCTCACCTCTGCCAGCAGGTGGCATGCATGATGTGTCCACAGCTGGCTGTGTGGATGCCCAGGGACAGTTCAGGGTGCATGAACAGAGGATCACGATGCTCTGAAACAACCCAACATTTACATTTTCAGTAACCATCACTGACAAACACTGACAAGTATATTTTAAATCTCACTGAAGCTCCGCCCACCTGGGTCAGGCAGATTTCGACTGCGATTTTTAGACAAAACAGTCGATCTCTGAATGAATGCTGCTAAAACCATCGCTCTGCCGTGACCTCTGACCTCCTGTTCCTCCTGACACAAAATGCAAATAACCAGCTGACGCCGCTCACTTCTGCCCATTCTCCAGGGTCCGACACACACCTGAGAGGTACAGGTGAGCTCTGAACTATGGGAACTGGAAAGAGAAGGGAGAAAACACTTAAACAGATGAACAGAAACTCTACACCCTGTTCCAAATTATTATGCAAATGATCTCATTGATCTAAATAACTGATGTAAACAGTCAAAATAATTCTCATGTTATCAGCTGTGATGAGTGCAATTCAAATGTTATTGAACAAATCCCCTAATGACAACAGTAGTTTTCCTTTAAATAACTAACTCACACTGAACTGTTCCACATTATTAGGCACAGCACGCTTCAAAACACTTTAGACGTAGTAAAGAACTGAAAATAGTCATTTGTTGTGTTTGCAGCATAGTTACTGAAATCAAAAGCTATTTGAATCACACTTTTACAACATTTGAACTTTCTTAATGTTTTAACAGCTCACGTTACATGTTGACGTAGGACCATTATTTGCTAGCAGCGTCACAATTCTTACATCCATTGAACTTGTGAGTTTTTGGACAGTTTCTGCTTGAATTTGTTTGCCAGTTGTCAGAATAGCCTCCTAGAGATGCAGTTTGGATGCCTCCCACCCTCAGACCTTTTGCTTGAGGATGATCCAAAGGTTCTCAATTGGATTGAGGTCTGGGGAGGATGGAGGCCACGCCATGACTTTCTCTCCTTTCATTCCCATAGCAGCCAATAGGTGTGTTTCCTTTATCGGGTAAATCTGTGCGCGTGAAGTTGACCAGGAGATCCGAAGCCCCGGTCCTGTTAAGCTGTCCTGTCTCCATACATATTTGGCCCTGTAAGGAATTTGATGAAACGTCAGCACATCACGACCACTGCGCAGTGAGTTACGTCATCGATCAGCGCATAACGCACAAAAAGCAGTAAAGATCGACACAGTGGAGGAAGCAACAATAGTCGACACGTTTATGTTTGCTATGTTGTTATATGCAGCGATGGCTTCCATCGCTCGTCTCTCTAACAGCTCATGTTTTCTTAAATAACGGTTCCCGCCACATATATGCATTTCCTATTTCCTCCTGAGTTACAACCAATCATCAGTCTTTTATCGGGCCATTCGAGTACCTGCCCCTGATCAGGTACTCAGAAGGTTCTGGAAAACGGCCGTTCTGCCGGCCCGGTCAAGTGCAGACAAGCGCAGGTCGGGAACTTCCTGCAAATTTACCCCAAAGTTCTGATAAAGGAAACGCACCTATTGATGCAGAGGTATTCCTTGCAGCATGAGATGGTGCATTGTCATGCATGATGATGATTTTATTATGGAAGGCATAGTTCTTCCTTCTGTACCATCTTCACACCTTCAGGGACCCTAAAGGGGACGACCAGCTCTCTTCCCATGACTCCGGCCCAAAACATGACTCCACCACCTCCGTGCTGACGTCGCAGCCTTGTTGGAACACGGTGGCCGTCCACCAACCATCCACTACTCCATCCATCTGGACCATCCAGGGTCTCGCGGCACTCATCAGTGAAGAGGACTGTTTGAAAATGAGTCTTCAGGTATTTCTCTGCCCACTGCAGCCGTTTCTGCTTGTGAGCACTGTTTAGTGGTGGCCGAACAGAAGGTTCACGCACAGTTGCAATACTCTGGAGGACTCTACACCTTGATGTCCGTGGGACTCCAGAGGCACCAGCAGCTTCAAACATCTGTTTGCTGCTACATAATGGCATTTATACTTCCATGAGTTTAACTGAAAGCCTAAAAGTGTAATCTTTGTGACACTTAAATAGAATTTGCATAATAAACTGAAACAGGGTGTATTCATCCTCATGAAAGTTTACAGTTCCAGCAGCACAGATTAACTTCATGGATGTTTAATGAAAACGTTCCAAATAAAAAGTCAGGTGTACGTAGACTGTAGGGATTCAGGTGGTGTGGGGCTTAGTGTGAGTGGGTAGAAACAACAACCTGTCCCTGAGACCTGCTCCTCTGTCTGGAGACGTGTCCTACAGTGGGTTATCCGTGACTGACAAGTACCTGCTCAGCACCTGTTGCCCACCACAGAGCTGAGCCTTTCTGTTTCCACGTGAGCGCAGGTGTACCTGTACTCAGCCGCGGACGATGAAGCCTCCAGCTCCTCCATGCTTTGCTGAAACAGCTCCTTGTTTTCGCTGATGAAGTGTTTCTGCATCTCAGACATCTGAGCCATGATCTTTTCCCTACGGAGCCGAGCCATCTCTGCTTTCCTCTTCCTCTCCGCCTTGTCTTTGTCCCTCACTGTCTGCAAGAGAGAGCACCACCCAGTCAACTCACCAACTAAGTAATATATACAGAGCTACCAAAGAACTAATCAACAACCAACCAACCAACAGGCTAAGCCAAACTCCACAGACGACGTTGGACAGCAGCAGGATATCACAAACTGGAAGCTGCCTGAATGTCTCACCTCCTCCAGTCCTTGTCCCTGGCTGATGGTGACACTGGATGTGGATGATGTCCGTTCTCTGATTGTTTTGATGCTTCCCACCATCTACACATCGACAAAAACATCAACAGCTAGGTGTCTCACTGTCCATTATCCCGTTGTCTTATAGAGGAGTTTGTTTATAGTTTTGGACACATAAAAACTGAATTGTGATGCCAGGTAAAGTCTCACAATTGTGCAGGTTTGACTTAGCGAGTACCTTCAGAATCCAGGTGATCATGTCTTTGTGGACCTCCAGGTGAGGAGTGTTCTGGAGACTCTCCAACAGAGCCAGAACACTTCCTGAGGTGCTGGGAGCTTCACCTGGACCTGAAGACACAAACAAATGTATGACGGACGAGTCAGCGCAAACAACCTGCTGACACACAAATCACAAATGTTACACCAGAAACGTCCTCCTCCCATAGTGTTGGAACCAAAGTTGTTTTTTTTTATTCGTGGTTTTTGGTGGTCAAAGGTTACAATACTAGATTATTGCCAATGTGTATTTACATGTACCCTTGTTTTTATTTCTCTTCTAATTATCCTCTTGAGTGATGGTGCTGCTGTCGGATCAATAATTCTATTTTAAATACACTGTGTCTACTAATTATGTGTGTGTGTGTGTGTGTGTGTGTGTGTGTGTGTGTGTGTGTGTGTGTGTGCTGACGTGTGATTTTGGAGGCATAGTTGAAGGTGACATCATCATCAGTACTGCTGTTCTCCAGTTGATGCTGCTCCTCCAGTAAAGCCATGCCCACCACGTGGAGGACCTGTAGGTGCGCACGCACGCACACGCACACGCACACACACACACACACACACACACACACACACACAATGGTCTTAGTGTTGCTGTGGGATCAGAGGACGATCTTATAAAGTTAAAAAACTTGGAGAATCTTTGAGAAACGCCTTTTCAGAGGGTTTTTTTGGTTCAACATAGAAACGTTTCATCCATCTGAGTATCAGTAAACTCTCAGGAACTTCCTGTTCCCTACCCTCTGAAGCATCGACTCAGTCCAGCCACCGCCACTTGGCTCCACGGCCCACTGCAACACAGCGCCCTCTACGGCAAGCAGCACATCACACTGCAGCAGGTTCACCAGGCTGGCAAAAAGTGGACACAGAGAGGGAGGGACTGGGGGTGGCAGGGCTGCAAAACACACACACACACAAGTTACCATGGTGACAGGTGCGACACAAACCACTCCTGTAAATAAAAGCGGAAGCTGGGTTTACCTGTATCCTCTCCGTTGTGTCTTCTCAACTTTCTCTGAGCTTCCTCAGCCTGAAACGGCACACAGCATTAACAAGAGACGACTGAATGAACCCCCCCATTCCAACACGTGTGAGTACCTTGGACTGGTCGGCCCTACTATAATGATGGTAGTAAAGGTTGAAGTGTTTGTTCCACTCAGGACGAAGCTCATACAGACCCCTGCCAGTCACACCTGGTTTCCTGTGGACAGAGAACTACTGTGGTCAGCTGTACAGGTGATCCATGAGTACACCTAAGGTGGCCTGCTGGCTCTTTTTAAGGTGAGGAACAGAAACTAACTTGAATGAAGCCACGCTGTCGATGACTCGCTCCAGACCTGTCTCCTTATTCCCCTGAAACAGGCACAGTCCATAATCAGACAGAGGACACATGTAAACACAGGCTATTGCACAGGTAAACTGGCACATGAACAGGCGTGTAGCGTGATCCTCTCCACATCTGTAAAAAGGTAAAACCATTGCCTGTCAGAACCGTCAGTGATCCTGGATCTCTCTGATTGTTTAAAGCAGCAATCCGGAGTTTTCCCCTTTCAGGAAGTCTGTGTGATTTTTCAGAAATCCGTAAAAGTGATTGTCTTATCATGTAGTGTGATATAATGTAAGCGATAGGTCTTTTTTTTTTTTTTTGCTAAGCCCGCCCCCTGCCCCGTAAAATCCAAGCAATAGGAAACTGAGAGCCGGTCAGAACTAACCAATAGCGTTAGACTACCGCTTCTTCTTCAAATTTAAGGAAGTACCTCGGCTGATGCAGCGTTGATGAACTTTTCACGGACAAGTAAGTCTTTAAAATATAAATATATGAAAACACAACATGACATGAGAATAATTCTTGTAAAACGTGTTTTAGCTGTTTGCCGGCTACAGAAGCACATTCATAAACAAGAAACGTACAGTCACCATCTTAGAGTCCACCGACTATTGGTGCGATACGCTCGTCAGCCACTAGATGGTGCCATCAGATAAAAGAAATACTCCAGAGTGCTACTTTAAGTTCAGCTGTTACGTTTTGTTACGTTGATCAAGGTATTCATTTCCTTGTCAGAATATTCTTGTTCTACAGATTTATACGTCAGAACGTATTTTGAGGTGGTCTTCTAAATGATTCACAGCTATTCTGTGTCAATGTTATGGTGTAAGTCATTCTTTTGTGTTATTGGAACTCAAATCTTTCATGTTCTACTCACTGTGATTTAGTAATAGGGTTAATGATTTAATGATTGTTTGAATGAAAAGAAGTGTCTGAATGTTTCATGACAGCACATTTTGTACAGAAGCATCCTGCTGGAGCAGTATGCAGCTCCTGCTCCATCACCTGGAATCACTTACAGGAAACAGGAAGACCTTCCTGAAGCAGGAATACACAGGTAACACAGAGGTAAACACACACAGGTAACACAGAGGTAAACACACACAGGTAACACAGAGGTAAACAATGGTAAACACAAAGGTAACACAGAGGTAAACAATGGTAAACACACAGGTAACACAGAGGTAAACAATGGTAAACACACAGGTAAGTGTCTCACGTTTTCAGGCAAAGCCTTCACCAGCTCACTGTGAGCCATTGGTCTGATTGACAGCTGATGAATGATTTCTCTTTTGACTTCATCTAAAGGTTCAACCTGGCCAACGCCCACCACATAACGCTCACCTGCAACATATGAACACAACCACATTGCAGCTGAACTGGTCCTCCTGGTACACCTGTAGAACGTGTACCTGCAGGCTTGCAGCTGCAACAACAAACTCACCAACAATCATGATGATGAGGTGAAGCATCTCCTCGATCAGAGTGTTCTGCTGGACTAGGTCCTGTGGAGCACACAAGAGTAGCTCAGAACAAATCTCAATGCCTGGGAAACTACCTCCTGCCATCAGTGATCAGCAGAACATCAGCTGGCTCAACACTGACCTTATTGGCCTCTCTGTATCTCTTCCTGATGTCAGTAGAGCTAAAAATGTGAAAAAGTTCAAATCTGCTCAAAACGATCATCAGGAAGTGGTTTGGATCCATCATGGACGCCCCCGCCTGCATCAAGGAACCAGCAGGTTCATTAGCATTAGAGTAGAATCAATAAACTCTGAGTCAGAACTCAATCAGTACAATAAAAATAACAGAAATCTGACTAGAAGCAGTAAAAAAAAAAGATCAGACCGTAGCAGTGTTAATTTCGATGACGAAACATTTTCGTTTCTTTTTTCGTGACGAACTAAACGAAAACTAAAAGATAAACCTTAAATAAAGACTAAATTATGACGAATATTGATCGACATTTTCGTTGACGAATAAGAGACGACAACGAAAATTGACAGAAACAAAAACCCAATCAGAAAATAGAAAAGATGGGACAACAGAAAAAAGAACCAATCAGCAAATGGAACAGGCGGGACTTGACGAGAAAAGAACCAATCAGAATCCGGATCTTGCCGCATTTGAACAAGCTAACCGGACGTCTATGCCGGTAACAGTTTATGTCTAAAAGAAGAAAATGCCCACGGCTGGGAGGAAAAACGTTAGATGTGATGATCTGAAAAGTATTTGCTTGGCGAGTTCACAACCGGGGTTTCCCCTGGTTTTAAAAGTGTTACGGTGTTAGCAGCTAGCTAGGAGGGGGAGAGGAGGAGGAAGGGGGAGGGATTGCTGGAGCCAAACCGAACGTGCGGACCGGCGAATGTTCTCGTGTTTCTGCTGTGGCCGATGTTATCAGCGTTCGGTGTTCTAGTGGTGTTTTAGTGAGGAGAAAACATTCAGGTGGCCTAGAAAAACGTTCAGGCAGCTAACCTTGATAAATTATTTCCAGGGAAAACTCTAATAAATACACCTGAAAACCATTCTTACCTTTAGTTTACCTCCTCACGTTATTAGAGTAACACGTTTTATTGTTTTGATGGTATGATGTAATTTCCTGTCATGTTTACAAATATTACTAAACATTATACAGATGTGTTTACTTTATTAATATTGAGAGGCACCGTTTCTAACTCAGTGTTCGTTTTGGTATTTTCCATTAATTATTAACAATAACTCGAGTTTTACTGATTAAAAGTGTGAAATGGGAATTTTTCATATTTCTTTATAGTTTCAAGTAGGTGTAGTTCACATTTCCTTTACAGACGTTGAAAATTATTTTGCTAGAAGAAAAATACATTTATTTTAGTCAACTAAATTTAATTTAATTTTGTTAGTTTTCCTACCCGTTTCTAGTTATCTGGCAGTGTTTTTGTTTTTATTTTATTTTGATTTTACTGTATTAATTCTTAATCTAGCTCTCTGCCTGTATGATTCTAGTTTTAGTAACTTCTCATTTAGTCAGTCTTAAATGTTAGCTGGTTTTACTAGTAACACTGCCTCAGTTCAGGTCACCCTACACTCTTAGTTTAAACAATCATTTGTGCACT
This sequence comes from Aphyosemion australe, assembly GCA_006937985.1. Lineage (NCBI taxonomy): Eukaryota > Metazoa > Chordata > Actinopteri > Cyprinodontiformes > Nothobranchiidae > Aphyosemion > Aphyosemion australe. The sequence continues at coordinate 227,923 of SSNS01000632.1, forward strand.
TAGTGACTTCTGGTTGACCTCGATACCCTATCAGTACCACCACTGATTTCAGCTACATTTAGTCTCACTCAAGTTCTGTTAGTTCTATAATAATAATTTCTTGGTCCTTATTGTCCAAGCGAAGTCTAGATGAAGCTCTGTTAGTATTATGTTAAGAGTTTCTAGCTTTAGTTGTCCATTGTCTATTTTTTGTATGTTCTGTTTTGTAATGTCTTATTTGTCTGTAAAGCGCTTTGAGTTGCCTTCGGGTAGGAAATGCGCTATATAAATAAAACTGCCTTGCCTAAAATAAGACTAAAATAAAAACAAACTGGACGACTTAAATGTGACTAAAATTCAAAAGAATTTTAGTCAAAAGACTAAAACTAAATTAAAATTTCTTGTCAAAATGACCACTGGTCAGTAGAATAGCAGTAGTAGATTCCTAAGAAGAACACGAGGAGATTCCTATGTAGAACCAGAGTAGATGTACCTGCAGCATGATAATATCTTTGTCAAACATCTCCACTCTGCACTTGACGTTGTGATAATAATAGATCTGAAAGAGTAAACAACAACAACAACACTTGTTTACTGACAGCTGAACTCTGAGTAAGTCAACCATTGATCATCAGGTGCACTCTAACCTGATTGATCAATGAGAAGCCGTTCCTTCTCCACATCCCAGCATGAACCTGGGCACAGAGCACCAGGCAGCGCAGGGGGAGTTCAATCAGGAGGTGGGGGCTGAGCTCACCCTGAGAACACATGGAAACAGGAATCAATAGGTCTTATTGATTAGAAACACCTGCTGATGTCCAGAGATCAGCTACCGTTAAATATATTGATCAGTTTGAGTCTCAGATCAGCATTTCAGTGTCTGCAGGTAACATGTTGAAAGGTGACCATCTAAATCTGTTTAGAACTAATCTGATCCCTGATTGTGTCCAAAGCCTCCATCCATGAAATCAGCTCTGAAAGGAGTTTCTGCTGCTGCCAGAGAGAACACACCAGGAACCAGAGAATCAACTATGATCTATAGCATGTTACTGACCAGTGGCAGCTGCTCAGGGAACCGAGATGCCACCTCTGTTCTGCTAAGGAGAACATGGAGCCCTGAGAGGATACAACACGCAGCATGTTAACATACAAGTCCACAGCATGCAACACATGTTCATGTAGCACTTTCATGTTTACCTGCCAGCAGCCGGCAGACCGGCAAGTGTATGGAGACTTTTTCCTGAGACACCTGGTACCGGAATGTGTCCACAGAATGACCGGCCAGACTCAAGCTGACTGGTTGGTCACCATCAGGCAGGCCGCCATGGCACTGACTGAGCGCGCTCAGACACTTCTTATAAGCCTCGATCAGCACATGCTCCTGAAAACCAGAGATGGAAGGAGTCAAAGAAACAACACATTTAACAAAAACGACACATTTACTGTCACGACTTTGACTCTATAATCATTTATTTCAGAAACTCAAGTATTTTATTGGGAACGCACCAGAAAAAAAAACTCTTACAGCTAAAACAAACATCTGTTTAAAGTGACCACCTGGCGATAGGGGGCAGTACATACCCAGATCCCTGCAAACGGTTTTTTGTGTCAGAGTATGACCTTACCAACAAATGGTCATTAAGGCGAATCACTCTGACTCTACTCGTTGGTGCTGATTCCTGTTTTCAGCACGACCACGGGTTTCTGCTTTGCAGAAGAGATCGGCCAAACTGACCTCCAGATGTTTGAAAGCTTTTAATTCTTCATGAGTGAAGGGTCCAGGGCTTTCTGTTAAATAGGAATAAATGTTTCCCCAGCAGAGTTGTGGAGAAAACACCAGCGAATCGGACCAACGTTTTCCGTCATCCCAGAGCTCATACGGGCTTTAAATAACTTTAATTTTGTCTTCATTGCAGATTTTGAGCTTCTCTCTAAATCTCCTCCTGTCTTTAGACATTAAAGTGTTTATATTAGGGGTGGGACTCAAAAAAAAAAATCAAATTAATTAGCTTTGATTAATCACATTTTAATTGCTCAAGAAAAATTCCCCAAAAGCAATATTTTTATTAAAAATAATGAGGCAGAAGATCAAACAATAGACATGGATATTATAATTGATCAAGCCCTTAACTTAAAAATTAATGCTTTTTAATTATTCAAATATCAGTGTGTTAAATGAAACAATATCCCAATCAAATAAAATGTATAATTGCAAATAGAAAACACCTGGGTTCCTGAGACTTTAAATGGTCTCTCCGTCTGAAATAAAAGGACTTTTGCACCATATTCTATCTTTTCCAGTTTCTCTTGTTTGTGTAATTGGGTGTTTTAATTAGCATTTCTATTACTCATAATAACAGCATAGCTATAAATAATAGATCAACAGATCAAACAGTAAGAGTAAGCAACAAAGCAGTGACAGATATTAGACTGCTAGCGTTGCGCTAATCCAATGGTTCACAACAGCACGACCGATTGTGATATTAAATAGGAATTACAGAGAGGTCCGATTGTTGATTTAATGTTAAAACGGCTTGCCACAGCTGCTCTCTCCCTGCGTGTCCTGCTTTCACTCATTTCCTCACCTTTCTGTAGCGCTGTATACTTTTCCTTCATCCTCTTTTGCAGATTTGTTCCCACCAATATTTACAGGTGGGGACAAATTATTACATAATTACAATATTACATAATTACTTGTAATGTAATGTAATAATTGTTGCAGGCATTTTGAACGCGCCAACCCCCTCCATGCTTTCATAGCAATCAGAGGTGTGTGTG
>SSNS01000632.1:233142-280316 GCA_006937985.1 Aphyosemion australe
GGCCTGGCATCATAAACACGCATACAAAAATTTCTGACTTCATATAATATCCCAGGAAACAACTAAAACATGCTGGATACAGGAACAGGGTTCCCCACCCCTGCTTTAGGCAAACCATAGATGGGCTGGTATGTGCCTGCTGCTGAGGTGATGATTGGTGGTTTGCTGCTGAAACAACTGTCCTTCTGGAAGGTTCTTTCTCTATAGAGCAATGTTTTATGCCCCTTTTCCAACAGCATCACTCAGCCTTACTCAGATGGGTTGGGATCTAAACATGTTTTAGTTCAGAACTTTAAAGAACAGACAATCCCACAGCCGTCAGCATATTTAACGACTCTCTGAAGATTATGACCTAATATGAGATGCTTGATGTTACTATTATTTAAATGTCCTCTGAGATTATGAAAGTATTTTTGAATTGAATAATAGTTTACACCATCTTTATACTATCAGCTTTTGTTTTGTACTGAAGGGACACTTGTGTTTCAGCAAGTATTTTCACCATGACTGATGGGATTTGTCTTTCCTGTTTGTGTGAAGAATGCAGTGGTTGTATTAATGTCATGAAATTAGCACACTGTTTTTTATTAAGATGGGAGGGGGACTCGACTTTCTTGTATATTTTAATTTAAAAAAGTAAGCCACAGTGAGACGGGTTGGGGCAGAAAGAGAGACAGAGGTGTGTGGTTTTACAGAAGAGCAGGAGTACTCACCATGGTCGGGACAGTGAAGAGCTGAACAGACAGTGATGTCACCGACACCAATCGATCATGGTCATCCTCCATATAATCTGTCTGCAGACGTCTATAGTTCTGAGGAGGTGACAGTTCAACTCAAGGTCAAAGGTCAATGCTGTGTGGCAAATAACTACCTAAACACTGAACTCAGTTTGTAGATACAGAAAAATTAACATCAATGTTGCAGAGCAAACAGAGTCAGTGGTAGAGTTGAGTTGCTGTTATCCAATCATAGGCGAGATGTGTGCATATCCTGAATATTAATGAGTAAGACTCCGTATTTTGCCCAGCCCTATTCCAATGTGATTAGAAATTAATTTAAAACACAAAAGACTTTATAAAATAGATGCAGTTAGAATATGAGATGGACAGTAGTCTGAATCTGAATTAGAGCTCTGAAGTTTGGGTGTGATGAGGCTCAGATGGGTTACCTTGGCAAACTGGATGGCAAAGATCTTCTTGTACTTGAGGTCCATGAGGAGGCTGTTCATGAGCAGCTGGTGGTATGTGTTCCTTGCTCCTGTAGACACAGGAGATACCATCTGAGCTCAGCAGTTACAACAGAACCTCCAGCATCTTTCTAGTGATGATTCGTTTGTAATCTGGATCTTATGAGATCAATCTCATAATAGCTTGGTCACACACTGATCATCCCTTTAGCTATGCTGCTACAGGGGAACATGCCGACCAACAAAAAGTTCACATAAAGCCCGCCGAGTCATCACCTTTCCACATCTTGGAATCGTTCAGCATCAAACAGTCAACCAACGAGGAATTTTCTCCTCCTGAACTTTTCTGCAGGCACACCTGGCACAGGATCCTCCTCAGACCATCTGGAACAGAGGCGACGTTCAGCAGAACATAAACACACATACGAGAGGATAATGAGGGTAAAACCTACCAGAGTACTGAATGATCTGTCCCAACCAGCTGAGAGCTTTCAGAGCAAAACACTGATGAGCCACAACAGACGAGTGCATCACCTGGACCCGAAGAGGCTTCGACTGGCGGCTGGTGTTCCTCTAAGGGAGGGTCAGGGGTCAGAGGTCAGAGACTTTCATAAACCACACAACAATTTCAACACTGACAGAGCAGATTAAAATTAAACATATGCTGACTCCTCATTTCTAAATCTAAACAAAGTAAATGCTTATGATCCGAACCCCTCCTCAGTTCCTCCCACTACTTAACATAAACTTACTGACTAATTTTTAAATTCCCTTACCGCTGCATCTCTGACCATTGTTGCCTGCTCCTCCATACATAGACTAACAAAACATAAGTTTATTACAAGTTCTTAACAGGCCTAAGAATTCAACCCGAACCCGGCCCGCCTGAAATCTTCACGTAAAACACAGAAATAATTCTATTCTACAACAAACGCAGCGGATCAGACTTCTGTAACAAGTTATACTTAAAATAGTAGATTTAGTAAAACTATTTAATGTGTCAAACTTACTGAAACAGATGTTTTGTTACTCAGTCACATAATCTTTAAATAATGTTTTGATCTGAGTTTGTAAATATTTCTGATCACAGACCAGATGTAGGTTTGTTTCTGTTTCATTTTATTATAATGAAAATGACCAGCACCAGCTCATCAACAAAAAACGGTCTAGTTAAGTGGCTTTAACCTCAAAAGACAATTTATCAAGTATTTATTTAGAAGTAATACAGATATGGGGACAGCAGCTGATGAAGTCACAGGAGACATGACTGCACCAAAGATGCAGATACAAGTGTGGGTCATTTATCGTTATCATTCATGCTGCAGCTGAGAATGTTTTAGTCTGACCTTCATGTCACAAATGACTGCTTTAAAGGGCTGTCCTCGCACATGTTCTGTGTTCAATTTTGTATACATTTTGTGATTTTGTAACTGTTTGTTCAATAAAGTTCTGAAAAGAAAAAAAAGTCCCAACTCAAGCAATGAGTCAAGAATGAGTGTGTGGCAAAGACAGGCTGCTTGTATAAAGGTTGTGGAAGGGTTGCAGACGAACAAGGAAGAAAAATACCGAACCACAAGCTGTGGATCTATCTGACATTAATTTCTAGTCTGGATTTTACCAGTAGCTATATCCTGGAACCTGAGTGGTGAGTGCTTGTTTTTCTCTCTTTTAACAAGGCTGTAGCTAGCTGAAGCTAACAGCTAGCTGGTGCTAACAGAGGCTCAGCTTACCATGGCTCTGCGGTAGCGTTGCTGTGACCAGAGTTGCTGCAACCAGCGTTTAAATACTGCTGAGCCCGAAGTGGGTTGGAACATGTAGATGTAGCAGGAGTGGTTTCATTGTGACATTATCAGGAAGGCTTGCTCAGAAAATGAGTTTTTCTCTCACCTTATTCAGCTTTCTGATTAATATTGTGGCAGCCCTTGCCACTGCCAGGCCGGGCAGGGCCGCGGTGCATTGTGGGGGGTAAGTTTGGGGTTGTTTTAGTGTGTTTTTGTGGTGTTCTGGGGGGTTATATTGTGCGGGATTATGTTAATGTTGTTTAGTTTTAGTTCAGTGTTCATTTTATGTTGTTTTTGTCCGGTGCCTGTTGGCACCGTGTGTTAAATGTATGTGTCGGGGGGTGAAGAGGGGAGCCCTTCGGCCATTAAACTGTTCTGTGTTTGCTACTTGGTGACTCGTTCTTGCCGCTGCACAACACACCCGCTAGATGGCGTCTGAAACCACCATATTGGTGTCAGAAGTGGGATATTTGCTGCCAAGGAAGACACACAAGATGCAGCAGATCGCCGAGGAGATTGAGTGGCTTGGCAGAGAACAGCAGGCTGGAAGAGCAACTACGGCTGGGCGCCAAGATGAGAATGCCACGCCAGCCGGATGGAGCCAGTGCTCCGCGACTAACCCAGCAGCTGAGGAAGCTGTACCCAGCAGAAACGCCGGCAACGACGACGCTAAGAGACGGCGGCAATCGAACGCCGGTGAAACTTCCAGGATTCAGCGGCGCCACGCCCCTTGCACCATTCCTCGCTCAGGTGGAGCTGGCAGCTTGGCACGAGGGGTGGAGCCAGCAAGAAACGGCTGTTCGTGTGGCGCTGGCATTGGAAGGAGGGACGCTTCAAGTTCTGGTGGACCTGGCATCAGAGGATCGGTGTGATTGGCAGGCCATCACGGATAGACGCTTTGGAGAGTGAGTCTCAGGAGAGCAAAGCCGAGAGCAGCTGAATGGCACACAGCGCGGCAACGGAGAAAGATTGGGAGTTTATGCGGCTGACCTGCAACAGTATGCTCGACGGGGTTATCCTGACTTTCCGGCTGCCGTTAGAGAGGAGCTAAGCTTGCACGCTTTGCTGCGTGGGCCAACACCAGAGCCGCTACGCTAACACGTCAGGTTGTCTTTCCTTACCACCGTAGAAGAAGAGCTGAGCAAGCGGAGGACGTGATGCTTGCTGGATTGTTGGAGCAATCGCCGCTGGTCAGAGCGGTTGAACGGGAGGAGGTGCTGGAGGACATGGGAGAAGTTAGCTGGGCCCGGCTGGGCCAGACCTCGCGACCGAGACCATCCACCGGTCTTTTCTACCGCTGCGGGGAACCGGGGCATCTAGCCAGGGACTGCCCGGCTCCAAGTCCTCGGCCCAGATCTGGACAGCAGAGGCCACATGGTGTGGGAGACGCCGGCGGGTTAACGGGACTTCCACCTCGTGCAACATCACCCAGTGGATTTAATCTGCCATCTGTCGGCCGCTGCGGGCTGCTTGGTGGATTATATTTGGACTGTTTGGTCAGAGGACGGTGATGCCGAGCCCTGGTGGATACGGGGTCCACCATCTGTCTGGTCCGAAAAGGATTCCTGCCAGAGACTGAGGGTTCTCTTCCGGTGGGCTGGAGTCCCACTGAGACCGCATAGCTGACCGTGACCGGTGAGAAAACCACAATGATGGGAAAAGGACTGTTACCGGTGGTGGTGGGACCACTTCCGGGTGAGCACGAGGTTTGGGTGACTGACATTCAGGAGGATTGCATCATCGGGTTGGATTTGTTGACTCGCTGGGGGGCAATGCGTTGATGTACGAGGAGCTGCTTTACGCATGGGGGCCGATGAGATTCCTCTCCAGGGGGGGAGTGTGTTCTGGGGCGAACTTCAGTCGCTGGAGGATGGCTGCAGGGGGCCGGAGTGAGAACTGTTGGTTGCAGCAGCGGCAACTGTTGATGAACCGGAGAGGGAGTTGTTCTCCATGGAGGAGCTAAAAGACCAGCAGGAGGCTGATCCGACTTTGGCGGAGGTGAGAACCTGGGTTCGGGACGCCAGGAGATCAGACTGGGCTGCTGTGTCCTCTAGAGGAACTGCACGCACAGTACGGCAGCTTGGAGATGCGTGAGGATGTACTGTATCGGCGCTGGCAGGCTCCAGGAGGGGGGACGGACCGCCTGCAGCTGCTGGTGCCACGAAGCCTCCGAGCAAAAGTCCTCTGTTGGGTTCATGGAGCAGCAGGGACGGGGCACTTTGGCAACAGTAAGACGGGGCGACTGCTCCGGCGGAGGTTTTACTGGCTGGGTTGCCACCAGGACACGGAGTTCCACGTTCGCTGCTGCGGAGTCTGCGCCGGCCAGGGGGGGTCCTGCTTGGAGCCCCCGGAGGCCGGTGCAGGCCCAGCGCCGGCCGAAGACTTTGGTTTGGGGGACTGAGGGTCGTGGGACACTTGACCCTCTTGATGGGGGGCTATGTGGCGGCCCTGGCCACTGCCAGGCCGGGCAGGGCTGCGGTGCATTGTGGGGCGTAAGTTCGGGGTTGTTTTAGTGTGGTTTTGTGGTGTTCTGGGGGGTTATATAGTGCGGGATTATGTTAGTGTTGTTTAGTTTTAGTTCAGTGTTCATTTTATGTTGTTTTTGTCCGGTGCCTGTTGGCACCGTGTGTTAAATGTATGTGTCGGGGGGTGAAGAGGGGAGCCGTTCAGCCATTAAACTGTTCTGTGTTTGCTACTTGGTGACTCGTTCTTGCCGCTGCACAACACACCCGCTAGATGGCGTCTGAAACCACCACAATATAAAAAGTAGGTCACACACGGCTTTGATTTTTTGGCATGCTACTTTTGACCACCCAAGCTGTCTTTATTCAACAACAAGGAAAATGCTGGTTTACATTCTAGGTCCTTATTAAACCTCCACTGGTACCAGAGTGGATATTCTGACAAATTACTTCTGCATTGGGGACAAAACACCGCCATAAAAACTAGGGATGCACCGATACCACTTTTTTGGAAACCGAGTATGAGTACGAGTACTTGCATTTCAGTACTCACCGATACCGAGTACTTAATAAAAACATGATTTTAATTTACAGATAACAGCTTTAGTTGTATACTTTAACAAAAAAACAAGGCACTCGTTTGGAATTAAGAACATTTATTTAAAATGAAAACGTCTCCCTGCTCTGAGCTGCAGCTGGGGCCTTGGGGGCGGGCACTCAGCGCCTGTGATTAACCCCTTACACGCCGCTCAAATAGACATTTCTCAGACCGTGGTATCGGTCCCCGGTATCGAAGGACTTTTAACGAGTATGAGTACTTTAGAAAATGTGGTATCGAGGCCGATACCCGATACCGATACCGGTATCGGTGCATCCCTGATAAAAACCATATGTCCTGTCCACAAAGGTGCATGTAATGGCCAGCACAGGACACGTGTTTTAGGCAAATAAACTTTTGTAAAAGGTTTGGTGGGTTAGTGGATAGAGCACCTGCCTTGCATGCTGTTTTGCTATGACCTTACACCGATTTGACTCCTGGTCTCAGCAGTAATTTATTCTTATTCTTTTTTAGCTACACTTGCCAGTTTTATGTTTTCAACCCTTTATTGGTAAACTGTTGTAAAATATAAGAACTAATTTTTTGTTTTACTTTCTTTATTTAACCAGCTGAAGCCCATGTGAGTCTATGTGAGGTGAGCAGAGTAGATCGTTGGGACTTCTGTGTCTCGTCCAGAGTATTGCAACTAAAAAGCTGCTTGGAAATGACCAAATTCAAAGATCTTTAGAGACACAAAATATTTTGCAGAAAATAATCAATGAAACTAAAATATAAAAAATAAATAAATCTGCTTCAGCTGGCTAAATAAATTACTGCCGACACAGGGAATCAAACCAGCGTCAGGAAATGGCAAAATAAAGGGCAAATGCTTTAACCACTAGGACCAGTGTTTCCCAACCCTTTCTGACTTGTGTACCAGTGAGCCAGGTGTAAATTCTCCGATTGGACTCAATGATTTCTGATCAATGCGAAACTGGACCACATCCATTCTGCATTCAGTGTGAACGAGGCTTCACACCCTCTCTCATTAGCAGAGCATCATGCAGCTGCACAGCCTTGCTCTGGTTTTTCTTCATCGTTTATAACTTTCTTGCTCTTTTCATTGATAAAGGCTGGGTTTATTATTTAATTAGGTAGGAATGGGCCATATGGCCTAAAATCTGCATCCCAATATATTCTTTTCTTCAGGTTATTTATGTCAAAATGACTGTTTTTGAACATTCTCACATGAATTGCATCAGAACAAATACTTCTAAAAACTATAGAATGAAATTGAAAGGGACACTTGGCAGTTTTGGCTTGTTTAAGCACCCCCTGGGGACCGTTTGAGAAAGCAAAAGTGAAACTTATCTCCTCGCTGTGCTTTCGTCTTTTTAACACCTTACTCTAACTGCTGAAATGTCTCCTCAGCCTTCATTAGTGTCTACAGGAGCGGATCAACATGCAGGAAACATGCTGTAAGCAGAATGCAGCTCCAGGTATGTAAGCTGAATTTTTTTCTAAGTACAACAGGTGGCAGCCCGCCACTCTGTGGCCAGAATACTGCACTTGCAACTTCAGAAGGCGGTGGGGGTCTGAGTGACATTTCATTAACCCTGTAAAGGGTAATTTTAGTACATACTGGCTAGGGGTCTACGTTCCAACCCACACCTATGGTCACTAGCTTTGGGTAGTGACCAAAAGAATGAGATCGTGGACACAAGCGACTGAAATGAGTTTCGTTCGCAGGGTGGCTGGTCTCTCCCTTAAAGATAGGGTGAGAAGCTCGGTCATCCGGGAGGGGCTCGGAGTAGATCCGCTGCTCCTCCACATAGAGAAGAGCCAGTTGAGGTGGCTCGGGCATCTGGTTAGGATGCATCCTGGATGCCTCCCTGGTGAGGTTTTCCGGGCACATCCAACCAGGAGGAGACTCAAAGGAAGACCCAGGACACGCTGGAGGGACTAGGTCTCTTGGCTGGCCAGGGAACACCTTGGGATCCCCCCAGAGGAGCTGGCCCAAGTGGCTGGAGAGAGGGAAGTTTGGGCTTCCCTCCTTAGGCTGCTGCCCCCGCGACCCGACTCCGGATAAGCGGAAGATAATGGATGGATGGACCTTCTAGGGTTCTAAAAACCCCCAAGGTGCTTTACAACAAAATCAGTCATTCACCCACACATTCACACACTGGTGGTGATTAGCTACATTGTAGCTACAGCTGCTCTGGGGCACACTGACAGAGGTGAGTCTGGCGAACAGGCGCCACTGGTCCCTCTGACCACCACCAGCTGGAAAGTATAGTTAAGTGTCTTGCCCAAGGACACTGTGACTGCGACACACTGAGTGGGACTCAATCCCGCAACCCTCCGGTTACAGTCATCCCATTACCCATAACCTGCTCACAAATGAGGCCACTGGTCTCAGATCAGCAACTCACCACGATGACAGACTTGGCCTGTTCGCAGAACTGAAAATCTCCATATCGAACCGACTTCCTGCCCTGCAAAACACATAAGCATACATGTAACAGCTAGATTGTTTGAATGCTCTGACGGAACTCAACCAACATGGTGTGTTACTGTGTATACAGTGAGTACTGACATCTCTGTCCACAGTGGTGGCAAAGGCGACGGCTTCCTTCTGGCTGCAGCTGACAGCTTTCTGTAGCGTGTAGATTACCTGTTCATACGTGTGGACTTCATCGTTGAACAGCATGCAATAGCAGGTATCTGCTTTCTCCCTGTACACACACACACACACACACACACACACACATGTGTGCATTTATGGTTTATGAAACCACTATGACTTGGTGGTGGTTTATGGGGACACACATTTCCTCATAAACAGGTAATCTGTTGAACACAAAAACTATGTCAAAATGTTTTATTTTACCCATGGAAGATAATGCTCACTTAAAAAATAAGAAAAACCTATCAGAACATACATACATGTCACTATGACATTTTGAATGGTTTATGAGACCATGACAACATGGTGGTTTGTATCCCACACACACGAATTCTTTGCATCTGGTGAACACAAAAAGTATGTCAACATGTTCTATTTTACCCATGGAAGAAAAGCCTCACTTCAAAAATAAAATAAAAACTATCAAAAAATACACACAATCATCTGTGACATTCTAAGGGCGTTATGAGACCCTGGAGGTCTGCATACCACACACGCGACGTGGTTTACGAAACCAATTTTAAATTGGCCATGAAAACCAAAAGAAAGTTTAAGTTGCTGAAATAACTAAATAAAATGATAATAGCAGTTACAAAGTCAGTATTAATCAGCTAACAACATTTAGATTTTACTTTTATAAAAATTTGCAGCACTTTAAAAGTCATGAATTACGAGACCACCAAAAATGGTCTCATAAACCAAATGGTCTCATAATGCGGGTGTGTAACCTGACAAATTGGGCTCGCAAAACATAAATGCACACACACACACACACACACACACACACACACACACACACACACACACACACACACACACGAGGTATGAGTGAACCATGCTCTCCCTAGGGCTGGGAGATGTGTCTGAAAAATGAAGTCTCAGATGATTGACACCCTAAAATTCTTAGCTAATGTAGGTAAAAAAGCTAAAGATGGTTTTCAAAGAACTCGGACTGGTGCAGCTCAACCGGACCACATTTTCCAAGAGCACGATTTGGTATTTTCCCTTTTCCCAATTTTTAGTCCCTGCTACGTTGATGTCCCTGGCAAGGCTAAGTCGGGCCAGCATCGTGACTGTGGCTGCTAATTGGCTAGGGGGCGGACTCGCTGGTTGCGCCGGAGTTTTCTGCCTCCTGCTTCACTGCCTGCAGCCATTTCCTGGTTCAGAGTCTGACAAAAAAACCATAAAACTGAGCAGAATGTCCAACAACACCACCATTTTTGTGCCGAGTTGTGTTTCTGTGGAGCATTCAGGTTACCTCACACTGTTTACTGATCATCTCATGCTATTTTGTGTGGCGTAAAGATCCCCCCATATGAGGGATGCATCCACTTTCTGTCACAAAGCTGGCAGGGAAAGACAACTACACTCTAATGACCTGTATTAACCCACGCTGTACAGAGCTGTTTTAGGCTGAGTAGTACCCTTGGAAAACCACCTTAACGGAGGTTGACAGGTGCTTTTAGCCAGCAAACTGTGGTTGAGCATCTCTGCTACCCTCTGCCTTCTAGGCTGTAAAGCCTAGTTTATACGTCTCTGTCAGAAAGTTTGCCCTCTCACGCACACATAATTCTTTTTATACTTCTCTGTTGGTGTGTCAGTGTTGTGAAGCAATTACCTGCCTGGACAACAGAGGGCGTAAAGCTTTTCTGGGGTAATCATGTCTCCAATGTGTTTACAACTGTGTCTTTATATTGTGTTCAAGTATTTCAGAGACTTTTTAACATGGACGAATTTGTCCCTCATTCTCCTCCACCTTTTCATGCGATCGGCACCTCTAAACCCACGTTTCCCGCATTTCCTGACATGAATAAAAAAGTCTGCTGCATATCTTTGTACTCCTTCAGTCACGGTTGTACTTGGGGTGTGCCGATTCACCATTTAAACGATGCATTGCGTTGTGACACGTAACGATTCAAAATCGATTTGTAAATGTTCATACATGAAAAACAGCCGCAAAGTGTGGCAGGAACATAAAAGTTATGCGTGCCGCCCGGACACTTTAGGGGACGGACCAGTGGACAAAATAAAACAGCAATGGAGGGTGCTTGTTTATTAAATTTAGCCACTGAGCGTGAGATTTACTTGTCAGGACTACAAGGAAAGTTGTGTAAAACTAAAATAAATTATACAATTCAATTCAATTTATTTCTATAGCGCCAAATCACGACAAGAGTCGTCTCAAGGCACTTCACAAATTAAACATTCCAAAACAGTTTAGTTCATTAAGCCAATCAGTAAAAAAGTTTCCTATATAAGGAACCCAGCAGATTGCATCAAGACACTGACTGTGTGTTGATACAATCCTCATACTAAGCAAGCATGTAGCGACAGTGGGAAGGAAAACTCCCTTTTAACAGGAAGAAACAGCAACACTACCAAGATGCAACAGCTCCTTAAACGTTTCCATGCCTGGTTAGATGAAGAGAAGAAGCTGGTCAAACACCTCCTAACCAGCCAACAATCGAGGAAGGATTACTAAAACTTGCCTGGAATTCCAGCCTGTTTTATATAACTACGGCGCTGCTTTGCTGCAAAGCTGAGGAAGCACCAGGGAGCCTTTGGTCATTTATAAGTGGTCAGACTGTGGTGACTGTGGTGGTAATGTGGCGTGATCATGTGTTTTCACAAATATTACGAGATGGTAGTATGAATAGAGTGTGGGGGCCGGACTTCGTTTTAGCTTGAACATAACTTGATTTTATGAAAATTGAAGTCGTGACATGACTGTAATGGTGGCAGGATACCCCAGAAAAGCGCTACGCCCTCTGTTGCCCTGGCGGCAAACTGCTTTGTAACTCTCCCCAGATGACGGAGAAGTCTGAAGGGAAAACATCTCTGCCTACAACCATTTGACCGTGTAGCATTTGTATTTACAGTTTACAAAGTTAATTAAAAATTGTTTAATAAGCTATCATCTTGTCTTTACATTTAGATGGCACATAACTGATCACACTTCAAACTAGAAGCTAATGATGGGTTTATTAGAGCATCCTGGTGCAATAAGCTATACTTTATGCATGACACAATTAGTCGACTAATCGCCAAAAATACTGGTGACTAGTCAACTATTAAAATAATCTTTTGTGGCAGCCCTACACTGGTGCCCCTTTCACTACTCATCATTGTGATCTGTACTCACTCGTTAACTGGCCATCACTTCATTCCCACAGGATGTTACATTGGTATCAATTTATATACAAAACAATCATCGGTAGAACACTGTCATATCTTCGCTCATTACTCACCACTTCCAACAACCAGCGCAATTTACGTTCCAGTAACCTAATTTCAATGGTTATTCCTGAAGCTCGCACCTCCTTTGGCTGCTCCTCATTTCAGTTTGCTGCTTCCAACGACTGGAAAGAGCTGCAAAAATCACTAAAGCTCACTACCTACATTTCATTATCTACCTTCAATTATTCATTACGATAAATAGTTTCTGAACAATGTGCCTGCTTCTGAGTACTTAAAGGGGTCATCACCTATAATACCGTGGATATCTACGTCCTATTATAGTCTTTTAGACCATTAAAATAAATTGTATTGGAAAAATAAATAAAAAATGTGATTTTTTTAATCTTTTTTTGTAAAGGGCTAATTTCTCGCAAGATCACACGTGATATTTCGGCTGTGTCGGACGCGCGCAGGACTGAGGAGCGCGTTGATTGGTGGAAGGAAGCAGGACATAGCTTCAGCGTCTCGCTCCAAAACAACAAAAGTTATAACTGAACCTGACCTGGCAGTGACCTACGGGACCTAACCGTGTATTTACGAGCTCGAGCCTCGCCTCGTGCGTAATGGCGCCCTCGTTTGTTGTTGAGTTGGGACAAAGCAAGCTAACAGCCAGGCATCGGCTCTTATGCTGTTGTGAAGATGGAATAAACAAACCGATCGGAGTTTTGTTTCCCATAACACGAATTATAACACGAGTCATCAACGGTAAGACATAATTTATGCGTTTCACGTTATGAAATAAGCTTTGTTTGTTTGTTTGTTCGCTGCTGGTTCATATTTGTTTATATTTGACCTTTGTGTCGGCATATACTGCCAGAGCTCAAGCTCTCGTTTTGGAGTGCGCGTGCTCGTGGGGTGCATGTGAGCTGGTTGAAGAAGGCAAGAGTAAACAAACGCGTCAATGTTAAATATCGGCTTCTCAGCCAGTGAAAAATCATTAGGAAGCCATTATAGACATTTTTTTAAGTGGAAATGTGAAGATTTCAGGTGATGACTCCTTTAAAGATTGTTTTGTCTGTTTTGACTGTTTGCACATATTGTATACGAGAACAGTCTTTTATGTCTTCAATGTCTGTTTTTATCTTTTACCATTTACCATTATGAATTAGACACAGGTAAGAGTTCCTTTATCTGTGTTTTGGTTAGGTAAGTTAATGGTAGTGCTAGGGTGCTAATGGTCAATGGCCTGTAGTTGTATAGCGCCTTCTTAGGGTTCTACAACCCCCCAAGGCGCCTCACAACACAATCAGTCATCCACCCATGCAAACACACATTCACACACTAGCGGGGATGAACTACATTGTAGCTACAGCTGCCCTGGGGCGCACTGACAGAGGTGAGGCCTGCCGTACACTGGCGCCACTGGTCCCTCTGACCACCACCAGCAGGCAAGGCGGGTTAAGTATCTAGCCCAAGGACACAACAGCAGCATTCTATGGGGGGAGCCAGGATCGAACCTGCAACCTTCCGATTGCTGGACAACCCGCTCTACCTCCTGAGCTACTGCTAGCTTTATGTTGGCATTGAACTAAACGATCAACACCAGCGTATTTAACAACCAAACTTTAACTAGCTGCATTAATGTTTTATAACCGGATTGAACCGGAGGCTCTTCCACTACAGGAGAGAAAAGTTCCTCTGGTTCAGTGAATGAAAGCTGTTGCGAAAGTTAACCGCAGTACTGGGTTTTAGAAGTAGCAGCTTTGGAGACATGGTGCTCTAATGTTGGCATGAGTGAAAACTCAACAGGGGATGATTTGGCTGCTTGTACGTCTTTCTACTCAGTGAGGACGTCCTGTGGTCAAATCTGGGTACTGCAGCCCATGTATCAAAACAAGTCCGTTCTCAGTAGACGCCCACTGCAGAACCTATTCCCTGCCCACTGAGAGCCACCTCTTCCTGTGATCCAAGCATGTGGTTCTTTCTTTAGTTTGGATGAAATTGATAAAACTTGTGGGAAGCAGAGTGTATTAGTACTTTTGGGTTACTGTGTTAGTGAGCGCAGTGTGATGCATACAATGGCTCTAGTCCTGTAGGCAGCTGGTCCTCTTGATCCCAGGTCAGCATGTCCACAGCGTACTTCAGAATGATGGAGAAGATGCTGTAACCCCTGGCAACCATATCAGGTGGAAGCTGGGCTATAGGATCCTGGGAGGAAGACAGCAGGGTGTTAAATCCACAGAGGTACAGGATTAGAATGATGTCACAGGGCCACAGATTCTTTTGATGCTCAGCAAAAACTAAAACCCTGTTCTAAATAATATCAGTAAAAGTTGAATATCCTTTCTGTCTCCTGAAAGGAGAATCAAACTACTAAAGCCATAGGGAATAGAAGATTGGTGCATTTTACACCTTAAATATAAATAAAATGTGTTTTTACTCTGCAGCCACGTTTAAACACACCTACAGACTCATCTGATTTCAGTTTAAACAAAGAGACCATCATGAGAAAAGTATTTTCTGTCACTGATTCCATCTCAGAGCACTGATCCCACAACAGTATCTTACCACAATCTAGCAGATGTACTTGAAACAATAAGACAGCTGCCTTACCTCCTCGGTTACTCTGCTGCTGCCAACAGGAGTGTGGTTCTGACAGTATGGACCCATCTTCCAGGCTTCAGCATCACCACAGTCACAGAAACCTCCACCTCCTGACGTAGTCATCTGAAAAATTTCCAGAATCTTTAAATCAGACTGGTCTAGTAGGGCTGGGCGAGGAAACGATAAAATTATATATATTTCTAAATAACTTTTCCTTGATAGACATATGAGAATGAGGCAATAGCAACTCTGATTTTAAAGAACAGATTAAACAGCCAATCATATTAAGCGTTGCTTCGCTGCTGGATTAATCAGTGACTGGAATAGAGCCACACAGACACTAGCAGCTGGATGTGCTAACGACTAATGTTTGTGTAGCTGTAGCCTCTTACTGCAAAGAAATGAGCACCCCAAAAGACAAAGATAATAATAATAATAATAATTCATCGAACTTATATAGCGCTTTGTTAGGACACTCAAAGACGCTGCATGCACTCACACATTCACACACTGCTGATGATGGTAAGCTACTGAGTAGCCACAGCCGCCCTGGGGCGGTCTGACAGAAGCGAGGCTGCATTGTTGCGCCATCGGCCCCTCTGACCACCACCAACAGAGGCAATTCGGGTTAAGTGTCTTGCCCAAAGACACAACGACGGTGACAGACCGAGTGGGACGCGAACCCGCGACCTTCCGATTGCGGGGCGTCCACTTAACTCCTATGCCACCGTCGCCCCCGATGAAAGATGAAGGACACAGCGAATGTTTTGATACACTGCTTACATTTTCACTGAAAAAGAACATTGTTTTTATCTTTTTAGTGGAAAATCTGTACATCTAGCAACAAAGACAGATGGAAACACTGGGAAGCAGGACTGTTCTAAGGGAATAAGCAATCTGATTGGTTGGTACCGTCACGTGGGGCGCTGTGCCGGCTAGATGCAGAAATGAAAGCAGACAAGCGCTACAACCCAATATCGCCTGTTGAAGGCAGCTGAAAACATTCATACATAAAACGTTTAACAGGTTTGTGTTCATCCACAGGAGGGAAAATTATTTTGAATGAGAACGTTTCCTGGACATTTTACTTTTTTCACGTCACATTTTCCATGCGTTTTCCATGACTGGAAAATTCGTCTATCATTTTTCCAGGTTTTCCAGGATGCATGGAAACCCTGTAACATCAATATAAATATACAAGTGTATGTCTGTGCGTGGTGGTTCTTGAAGCACTGACTCCAGCTGCAGTCCACTCTTTGTGAATCTCCTCCACATCTTTGAATGGGTTTTGTTCCACAATCCTCTCCAGGGTGTGGTTATCTCTATTGCTTGTAGACTTTTTTCTACCACATCTTGTCCTTCCCTTCACCTCTATTAATGTGCTTGGACACAGAGCTCTGTGGACAGCCAGCCTCTTTAGCAATGACCTTTTGTGTCTTGCCCTCCTTGTGCAAGGTGTCAATGGTTGTCTTTTGGACGACTGTCAAGTCAGCCGTCTTTCCCATGATTGTGTAGCCTACAGAACTAGACTGAGAGACCATTTAAAGGCTTTTGCAGGTATTTTGAGTTAATTAGCTGATTAGACTGTTGCACCGGGGGTCTTCAATATAGAACCTTTTCACAATATTCTAATATTCTGAGATACTGGATTTGGGATTTTCATTAGTTGTCGGTTATAATCATCAAAATAAACATTTGAAATATATCAGTCTGTGTGTGATGAATGAATCTAATATACAAGTTTCACTTTTTGAATGAAATTACTGAAATAAATTAACTTTGTCATGATATTCTAATGTTATGATCAGCACCTACAGATAGATTGATATAGAGATAGAGAGCAATAGAGAGAGATAGAGATAGAAAGAAGATGAGGTAGACCAAGGGGTTCAAATGAAGGCAACTGGACTTCTTTGGTTTCTTGAAGACGTTTCGCTTCTCATCCGAGGAGCTTTGTCAATTCTGACTGGAATATGGGAGGGTCGATCTTATAAACTGTAGCTGTCTATTGTTGCTCAACGAGCAGCATCTGCCTGTGAATGCCCCTCCTCCCTACCTCCTGATGAGTCGTTAGCATCGTTAGCCTCTATTGTTTGTGAGTCGTTGTTACAATAGAGGCTAACGATGCTAACGACTCATCAGGAGGTAGGGAGGAGGGGCATTCACAGGCAGATGCTGCTCGTTGAGCAACAATAGACAGCTACAGTTTATAAGATCGACCCTCCCATATTCCAGTCAGAATTGACAAAGCTCCTCGGATGAGAAGCGAAACGTCTTCAAGAAACCAAAGAAGTCCAGTTGCCTTCATTTGAACCCCTTGGATTACCATGACCTGGATGACTGAGAACCTTCACCAGCAAGAAGAGGTAGAAATAGAAATAGAAATAGAAATAGAAAGAGAGATAGAAAGACGGACGGACAGACAGATAGATGGATTCTTTATTACAGACTCAAGGTCCAGTTTACATTAAAGGGATACTAGTCAGTTTTGGCTTGTTTTTAGCACCCCTTAGTGTTCGTTGGTGAAAGCGAAAGTAAAACTTATCTCCTCGCTGTGCGTTTGTCTTTTTAACACCTTAATCTAACAGCTGAAATGTCTCCTCAGCCTTCATTAGTGTCTACAGGAGCGGTTCATCACTAAATCAAACAAAGCAGGTGTTCATGATCTAAAACATGCAGGAAACATGCTGGAGCCATACTGCAGGTGGTCTTTCATTAACCCTGTAAAGGGTCATTTTAGCACATACTGGCTCAAGAACATGATTTAAAAATATTAAAAAGTTGCAAAGTGTCCCTTTAAAACAGTAACAAATCCAGTATAAAAATTAACCATGTAAAACACATAAAGATAAAAAACCTACATGTGTGTTAACAGTTACCAGTGTTTCTAAAGCTCATGCTGATGGAGAATGGCACTAAGGTTAATGTTGGGGGAAAAGTCAATACATTTTTATGCATTTAAACGCTGATTCATTTATGTATACAATTTCTCAAGACAGCTTGAAGGGAGTTAACTTGTAAATATTTTATTGGAGGAAAAATAGAGATATATACCGTATATCGGAATTCAGTAAAAAGATATTGAGATATAAATTTTGGTCCATATCGCCCAGCCCTAATTTGAAACATTTCCCAATCCCTGTAAACACTCTACCATCTATTTTTTTTATTCCACATGGCAGTTTTATATTTTTATTTTTAATTTCTTAAAATGCGCATATATTAGCATTTTTGAACATATTTGATTTTTGACTATTTTGAAATTTGTAAGAATTTTTGTTTTCCTGTTTATTCTTAAATAATAAAGGGACGTTCTATTCTATGTGTGTGTGTGTGTGTGTGTGTGTGTGTGTGTGTGTGTGTGTGTGTGTGTACTTACTCTGTAGCGATGGTCTTTGTGCACACTGCTCAGGAAACACTGCATACACAGAACACATGTTGGGTCTGCTGCACACTCCCTGAACACAAAGGCAGATTCTAGTTGAGTCAGGAACAAACTGCAGCTCAGCATGCCACAGCTGTACGTGTGTTCCCAGATTCCCCACCACATGTAAAGTATTACTGAACCCCCCACAAACCTTATGAGAGTTGAGTGAATTATTTATTATCTATACAGCATTGGATCACAACAGAAGCTTCCCTTTCTATAGAACAAAAACTTAAAACAGGACCTGGACCCATGCATATCCAAGATACTGATAATGCCAGTCAGTAGTGTTAGAACTCTGATAAAGAAGTGAATAATTAGTCAGGTAGACCAACAAAACTTTCTGCAACAACTTGCATTCCTACTGTGAAATATGGAGGTGGTTGGCTGATGTTTTGATTCTCCTGTTTTTTGATCCCTAGGGTTAGGGTTAGGGTTGGGTTAGGGTTAGGGGGATGGGATGTGCGATGGGATGTGCGAGTTACCAAGGCACTGGAAACCTGGTCAAGATGAATGCAGCAGCTTATCAAAAAACAGGAGAATTTGCGCTCATCAGCTGGAAAGCTGTGAATGGGTCACATTTGGATGTTCCAACAAGAAAATGATCGGCACAAGGCCAAGTGGACCTGCCACTGGCTCCAGCAGAATAAAGGGAAGGTCCTGAAGTGGCTGTCTCAGTCTCCTGACCTCATTATCATTGAACCTCTGTGGGGAGAGCTCAAACACGCTGTTCATAACAGACGGCCCAAGCTTTTACAGGAACTGGAGGCCTTTTGCCAAGAAGAATGGGTGGCTTTACCATTAGATTATACACAGAACCTGTCCACAACCACCACAAAAGATTCCAAGCTGTCATTGACACTAAAGGGGGTGATACACGGTATGGGGAGCCTAAGTCACGCCCATCTACTTCTGGACCATGGGTCCCTGGAAGTAAGAGAAAATTAATGCAAGTCATTGGGGCTATAAATGTTATTTTCTGATCTTGTTTGGTATGTGCCATGGATTTCACATATAATGTATGTGAAGAAAGCGTTTATTTTCTACAGGCGGCAAGAGTTATTTTAGATTTTGCGTGAAAAGATGTGTAGGACTTTTTTTTTCTTCAAAAAAAGATGTATAGGACTACAAACGTCTCACCAAATTGACATCATCGAACCAGACACAGAGAAGAGGAAAGTTTAGCGAGCTTCGAATATTTTCTCCAGGACGACAGAAGGAGCATTAAACGTAGAGAAAACCACTATAAATCTGGTCATGTGGTGATTAGCAGCTACGCTGGAGGAGAAGAGGTTCTGCTGTGACATCATATATGACACGTCTGATTTGTAGTCATTTTATGGCACATACACACTAGCATCGGCTCTACGCGGCTCCGCCGGCCCCGGCCGAGTCCAGCCCGGCCACGTTGGTTTCACACTGCCTTAGGGATGCGAACATAGTTGAGCACATGGGCGGTCTCCAAAATTGGCACGAAAAATTGGTGCAAAGATATCAGTGATGTCATGAGCGCATCTCCGAGCATGTGGGCGGGTCAAAGGAGCGTGGAGAAGTCTGCAGTGTTTTCCTCATTAAAAGGGACACTAGTCAGTTTTGGCTTGTTTTTAGCACCCCCTAGTGTTCGTTGGTGAAAGCAAAAGTGAAACTTTTCTCCTCACTGTGCGTTTGTCTTTTTAACACCTTAATCTAACTGCTGAAACGTCTCCTCAGCCTTCATTAGTTTCTATGGGAGTTATTCATCACTAAATTAAACAAATCAGCTGTGTTTATGATCTAAACATGCAGGAAACATGCTGGAACCAGCCTGCAGAGCCAGGTAGGTCAAGCGGAATTTTTCTAAGTCCCAACAGACCGGACCGTCAACTGTGAAGTTGCAAGTGGAATATTCTGGCCACAGGGGGCGACAGGGCCTGAGTGGCCTTTCATTAACCCTGTAAAGGGTCATTTTAGCACATACTGGCTGGCATGATTTAAAAATATAAAAAAGTTGCAAAGTGTCCCTTTAAACAAAGCCATTCTGAGCAGCCTTGTGTGTGGACTTTTTGCCCTATGATATTTCATCCTGCTTTGCTGTGTGTGTGTGTGTGTGTGTGTGTGTGTGTGTGTGTGTGTGTGTGTGTGTGTGTGTGTGTGTGTGTATGTGTGTGTGTGTGTGTGCGCCCCTCACAGCAGAGACTGAGAAAAACAGCTTCAGTCAGAGGCTCGTTAACTCCTCTGCATCTAGAGTGATAATGAAGCGTGCATACAGGAATCCCCAGCTGGCTGACTCTATCTGCTAATTGGAGACTCCCCCTAACGGTAGGCGTGAATTTGAGCCGACCAATCAGTCGGCAGTGGGTGTGTTGGCCCGGTTTAGGCCCGAGGTAGAACGCCTTGGGAAGAGGGCTGAAAAGACGTCCAGTTCAGCACCAGAAATCCCTGGGCTATCCAGATGTGAACACAATATATGCAGACCCGGCCGTGCGGAGCTGGTGCTAGTGTGCAAGCGCCATTTTTTACAGATTTTTACAAGCTAATGAATCAAAAATTTATGGTTATCAAAATTTTGTTGATACTGATTTTCCCATGTCAATACATTCAATAATAAAAAAATGAAAAGATGTGTGTAGGTTGGTGATGTTCATGTCCCTTTAGGAGCTATCACTTTGAGTCACATGACAGACACAAGTAAAACACGTGACAGCCCCATCTAGTGGACAACTTTTGTTGGGCATAGTTATCGTCCATTTATCGTTATCGAGGTGAACTCCTCAATATACCGCAATATTGATTTTAGGCCATATCGCCCAGCCCTACGTCAAAGACATAGTTGAAACACACCATTACTTTTCATTTAAACTGACATTTAAACATCGTGTGTGATTCAGGGCGTAAGGAAAAGCAGATTAGAAAATAGCTTTTATAGCCCCGTTTAGGAACACATGAGGAGACTGGAAGGGGAGGAGCCTTAAGGTTGGTTTATGCTTGATGCATCCGCGAGGTCCGCAAGGCTCCGCGCGGCAAAATTACGTCATTTTAGCAACCACGCCCCTCCGCATGTCCTCCGCACGGCCCAAAGTTTCCACACCGCGCACCTAGGAAATTTTCTAACTACACGGACGGTCCAGCGCGGAAAAACATGGTGGACTGAAAGAGCTCGTAGTGGCAGACGTTCGTAAATACAAACATCTCTATGATTCAGCCCATAAAGATCACCGTGATCAAAATAATGTTAATAATTTGTGGAGTAAAATTGCTGTCACACTCGGAAAAGACGAGGAAGCAGTAAGCAAGTGTAAAACATCAGTGATTTCTACTTCTGCTATGGTGTAGTGTTTTAATGCATGCCGTAGAGCCTACATGCCACCCCGCACTCTGGGAGAATATTGGCTCACAGCGGAGACAAGCCGCAGAAGGTAGGAAGGAACTATAAACGCTGCAAAGTCCGATGCGCGTTCCATCCGTGCGTCTCATTTCCGCGCGGAATGTACATGCGTCAAGCATAAACCAAGACCTAGGCTCCCTGTCAGAAACTGGGGTGTGTAAATTATTCAACTGAATCATTTTGGTATTTTATTTTGTTATGGTGATTTGAAAGCAGTTCACACATTTTTTCACAATAAATGGCTTCACGACACCACTGACCACGAGTGGAAAAAACGTTTTTGTGTTTTCATTCATATTCTTGAGAAATTGCCAAAAAATGCACCAGGGTGTATGTGAACGTATTGGCACAACTGTAGAGAAATACATTTCACTGTAATAACGAGTTGTTTGTTATTAAAAAGTAGCTTGAGATTTTTTAGAGACGGCTAGTTTTTCTAATTCACTGTTAGCATTGCTAGCTCAACGTTAGACTCTAGCTTTCTTCACCTGATATTAGAATAAAACTTAGCAACCCCGCGGGCTCAAATGATTGGCTCTGGAACCAGGAAACATGAAGGCAGGACAGAATGTAAACAAAGACTACATCCATCTTTGGACTTTTTGAAAGGAGAAAAACTGACAACCCACCAGCCGGCTGTGAATGAAATCTGTTTCAGTATAACCTTCCTTCCAACATGACTGGGACAATAGACTGTTTTGTGACTGTAGAATTCTTACTTATTGTACCTTCAAGCATTACTTGTCATTTTTAAGGCTTCTTAAGACTTGTAAAGGATCCGTGAACATCCTGTAAATGGCTGCAACTGTAGACTTTCCCCTGTACTCATTGATGTCAAGGGCTGCTACACCCTGTGTGCTATAAATGTACAGCTCATTTACATTGATCAGAGTACAGATCTACTCTACGAAGAAGGCTTCAAGTGAGAAGCCCAAACTGTCCAGGTGGACAGGTGAAGAAAAATCCATCTTTCTTACCAACAATCCTTGCCAAATAGAATAAACTTTACAGTTAAAGTACAGAAAAAAACAGGCATCATGAACTTTGTAACTGAGAGTACAAATATGTCAGGTACCTGCAGGAGTAGGTGGGCTCCCCCACCTTAAAGACATGCCCACACAGTGGTGAGGACAAGTTCTTCTTCTGCAGAGGCACCAGACTAGTTGATGGATCCTCCCCCAGCAGGAGCCACTCCAGAGGAGCAAGGAGGAGCAGCTGACAGGCCAGCTCCTCCCTTTGTTCCTCCCGGTGCTCCTCCTTGCTGCCACCACTCAGCCCCAAGCACAGGATTCTGGGTACATACACAGCCAGGTGATGGTACACCTCCTGCTGAAGGTCGTCTGCTGCCAGCCACCGCTGAGGAGAAGGGTGGGGTTTGGGGTTAGAGAGGAAGGACAATGAATTACTGGTGTATTCCAGAAACTGATCTCATCAATACTGTATTTATTGATCTGCAGTTTCTAGGGATGGGTACCTTTGACATTTGAATTGATACAGTACCAATTCCCGGTACCTAGGAATTGATACCGGTACTTAATCGTACCAATTTTTGATACTTTTGTTTAATAATTAATTAAATCTCATTTTTTTCTAAATATATAACCACATTTGATAAATATCACGATAACTAACATACAACTATTTGTACTTAACTTTATCATTGTAGTGCTGTACAAAATTCTTCAATATGAAAACCTTTAACCACAACCACACTAACAAGACAAAAAAAGAAAGTGGCTGACAATGAAGTTATGAAATCCGCCATAACGGACCACTGCAAACAAAATAATCACATAATGGACTGGAACAACACACGGATCATAGGAAAAGAAAGTGACCGCTACAAGAGATGGATATGGGAATCTATAAAAATCAGGGCACATGACAAATCAACCATCAACAGGGACGAAGGAGCTTATGGGCTCTCAAGAACCTGGGACACGCTCCTCAGCACCACCACACCATCAAGTGCATGAGGGAGTCCCCGTGGACACTCCACCTCCACACGTGAATACCGGATATAGGCCACGTCAGCAATCCACCTGATGGCAGCCCATGAAGAAGAGTTCAGTGAGAAGTCAAAACTGTTGGCAGGTAAAAGAGATTTATACAAATTTCTCTTACTAATATCCTGTGCCTACCAGAAGAAACTATTTTTTCTATCTATTTAACCGTGGCACAATGAACGTTATTTCGATGTTTAACCACAACTATTTCTAAATGATGCAACAACTAAAACCCAGCTCCATGTACTCCTATACATCTCCTTTCCCCTCTGGACAAACTGTGTGATGGTGGGTCCTTGTAGTTTTAGAAACTGAAAATGAAACTGAAGCAAATAGTGTTGTCAAAAGAACCCGGCACTTCGGTACCGACCCGGTACTACAAAAATGTAAACGTCACAGTACCAAGATTTCGTAGGTACCGGTAGTACCGAGGACCCTTCTAAACCCGGTCCTTGATGCGCATGATTTGCGCATTTACTGGGCGCGTGCAGTCGCTTCAAAAGCAACGCCGCAGAGCGCAGAGTGACGGCGAGCGGTGGACCAGCTGATGTGGTAAATAAAGTTCATTCACGGAGACCCCCCCACCCCGCTGTCACGGAGACCGACAGGAGAGACGCTTCGCTCCAGCAGCTCCTCACGTTCTCATGCTTTCTTGTATTTTTAATTCCAAAACTTGACAGGCTGTCAGACAGACCCCTGAATCCCTCTGTCAATGCTTGTCATCAGGAACGTCCTGACACGACGCTCACCTCCGCTGATCAGTGACGTAGGAGGCGGATTTAATGCGACATGACCGTTCAGACTAGTCACATATATGTCAGAATCAGTACTACATAGAGTGCGGTGTGAATACACCATCATCTTTATTAACTATTTAAATCTCCTATACGTTTAATTAGGGTAACAAACAGGATGACATAAAGGCGTTGACTGCTCGCAGACCGGAGTTTTTCTTTTTTTTAATGATTGTAATGTGTATCCAAAAGATGAACAACAATGTATGGCTCAGTCAGTGTTTATGTCCTGAAAATCAGTTTGTCAATAAAACTGTTCTAACTAGAGGTTCTAGTCTGGATAACTAGCAGGTTTACAAAAAATATATGAACAAAAACACATTTTGATTAAATAAAAGTGCATTAAAAACATGTTATGATAGTAGTACAATAGTAATTCAGTTCATTTTTCTTATAGCACTGATTCACAAAAGATGTCATCTCAAAGCACTTTACAGTCTAAATAGTCTAAATTAAATTTTTGTTTGGTACCGAAATTGGTACTGAGAACCGTGGATTTTCACTGGTACCGGTACCGAATACTGAAATTTTGGTACCGTGACAACACTAGAGCCATATATCAGCCAGACTATTCACTTCATAACAGATGAGTGGAAATTTTGCAGCCGGTGTCTGCAGACATCGTACTTCCCTGCTGATCATACGGCCGAAGAAATAGCACAAGGACTTAAAGAAAATGAAACTAACGTGGTGAAGGCAGTGGCTCTTAACTCATTCACTGCCAGCCGTTTTCTGATCAGAAAGCCCCTGACTGCCAGAGTTTTTTGAAAAGTCACAGAACATTGTGCTCTATGATCATGTAAACACCAAAACTACCAAAAGAAAGAGTAGACTCACTTCTTACATCAGGAAGAATCACCGTATTTCTAGCGTTATCCGTTCTTTCACAATCTGGTGCCCAAGCGCTGCTGCAGAAGCATTTCCGGTTCGGCGCATCATTTTTTTCACAGCAGCGGCCCAAAACAAACTCGTAATCCATTGATTGTCCGCTTCCTGATCACGTGATGTATGACATACACGGATGAAGATCCGCTTTAGACACGTGATGTTTTTTTCTCACGGTGTGGGGGCTCGCTCCGACGCCCACCTCGTAAAAAAATGCAAAAGACGACTAAAGTCGTCAATGGCAGTAAATGAGTTAATGACTGGTCCAGGCTGCATTGCTTTGGTCACAGGCTCCACCTTGCCATCGGTACATTCCAGCCTTTCTAATATTCTAGAAATACAATGTTAACATGGCAGCGTAATGCCAGCCTAGATTGTGAGTGTGGTATTTTCAAATAAGAGCAGTTCCACGCCCTGGTACAATTGTCTATATATTAGGGGTGGAGTCGAAGCCGAATACGGTATTTGGAAAGGCATAAATAACGTGTTTTTTATGAATACTTATTTCTAACAAATACTTTTAAAAAAAGTTTTTTTTTGGGAAGAAAAACTTTATATCAAAAAGCTGCGTTTCCTCATGAGACCACAGCGGATGAGTGAGCGATCCGTGCGCACCCCCCTACGGACAGCACAGACGCTTAACGGAAAAGGAAAGAGCTGATCAAAGTCCAGGCAGAGCTCCAACTTTCCTCTCACCGGCTCATCACAGAAACACCAACAAGGTGGGGGTCACGCCAACAGATGATTCAGCGAGTGCTTGAATAGGAGAAGGCCATATCCCAAGTACTGCGAGCAGACAAGAAGACCAGACACCTTGTACCTACTTGGGAGGACATATATGTTTTGGAATCCATAAGCAAGACCCTGGGCCCGCTGTTGGAGTTCACAGATGTACTTTCTTGGGAACAGTATGTTAGTGTGTCCTATCTAAAACCTGTGCTCCATCTTTTCTTACCATTACAATTCTTGCTGCAGTTGAAAATGACACAGAACTGACAAAGGACATGAAGAAAGTCATCCTGGAGTATTTAAACGAGAAGTACTCCAACCCAGAAACAGACAATCTGCTGGATATGGCCTCTTTTGCAGATCCACGGTTCAAAGAGCCAGCTCCAGCTGCTCTGTCTGATAGAGAAGCCATAGAGGTGGAGTTAAAGCTTGGTTTATACTTCTCTGTGAGCGCCACGGGCTTGAGACGCATACGCCTTTACGGAGACGTTTTATGTTTACACTCCTTTGTCGGCTGGGGGGGTGTTGCAAAGCAACCCCCCGCCTGGACAGCAGAGGGCGTAGCACTTTACTGGGGTGCGCTGCCGCCATACAGCCACGTATCCGGTCTACGATGGTGTATTTACTACTGTGTTTACATTGTTTTAATGTATTTTAGAGAGTTTTTAACACGGACAAATTTGTCCCTCATCTCTAGGATTAGAAAATCCTGACAGATCTACGTCACACTGTCACTTAACATTCATGGACTCACCCATCTTGACTCACGACGGGGAAGGCTGTTGTTGGTTTAGCGTCCAGGAAACAGCAGAGAACGTCTGGGCTAGTAAAAGCTAACCGTTAGCATTAGCAACTCCACCACACAGCAGAACTCCTCCAGGCTTGTGTTATTTGTGGAGATAAAACATCAGAGCAAACAGAGTCAGTGGTAGAGTCGTGTTGCTGTTAGCCAATCAGAGGAGAGATGTCTGGATATCAGGAAATAAGACTCAGAATCCTGCTGTGTTCTGCTCTCCTCTGATGTGGCATTCTGCTAGTTCCCAAAACAAGTGCATCTGATTTTTAAGTATTGATGGACTTTTTTTTTTTTTTTTTACTTCAGAATAAGATTTGTTTGTAAGGCCTATGGGGTCCCCTGGGGATCAGGACTGAGTGAACACCTAGCGTTCAGCTGGTTACAAGATGCACCCAAAAAGACAATTTCCTCTATTTTTTAACAACCTGTTGACCCAAAGCGTCATGTCCTCCTTCAGGAATGAAAGCCTGGAAGGATAATTTTTTTCACTGAGGGTACTAAACTCGACTGGACGAAACTTTGGCAAAATGTTGAGAGGGCCTCTAAAACCCCCAACCATTGATATGTACATATGAAATTTTGTCATAGAGCTTATATGACACCAAGTATTAGACACAAATGGGCGCTGCTTCAGATCCTTTTTTCATTTTGTTCCCCTGGGACTCTGAGCTCGTTTACCGTAAATCCTCTAATATTGGCCTGTACTCCATTACCGGCCGGGTCTCCTATATGCGCTGGTCTCGCTGTCAGCGGGGGTAAATAAAAGCCGGTCTCTAATAGTGGCCGGGGCTACAATTAGAAACAGCGTGTGTTTTTTTGTTTTTTTTCGGAGATCGAGTGAGTCCTCACTTGATTTTTCGAGGCGCACATATACCACGTTTCACGGTAACAGCGGACTAGTGGATCATAATCTCCGGCTGCAAGATGAGCAGAAACAGAACGGAAAATGCTAGTTTGCAGTGATCACTTCATCACAGGTAAGGGCTTACTAAAAGTTTTTTATGGCGTTTTATTGAACAGTTATTTAGAAACGCACCTACAAAAACAGCAGGTAAACAGTTTGATTCTGTTTTCATGTGTCCTCACCACAAATAGCTTTTAGAGTGCTAATGTTTTTAGCAGTTAGCTCAGTGTCATAACGTGGCAGGTAAACAGTTTGCAATTTGCGGTGAGGACATGTGAAAACAGTATCAAACTATTTACCTGCCACGTTACGACACTGAGCTAACTGCTAAAAACATTAGCACTCTACAAGCTATTTGCAGACCGCAAATAGCTTAGTGCTAATGTTTTTAGCAGTTAGCTCAGTGTTGTAACGTGGCATTAATACCTTAATAAAATCAAACAAATGTACCAGAAATGTGGATTTAAAAAGGCTTAAAACGTTAGTTATAAGTAGATCCTAGCACATACTCACAGTTAGCATTAGCTATCATTACGAGTTAATTATGTAACTAAAACAGCACATCTCACGAGCATAAACAAGACAACGTCATTTAAAGCTTCTCCGGATCTCTAAACTGTTAACCAACCTGAAATAAAATAGTTGTAGGCTTTCAGACGCATAAAAGGCTTTTGGTTTGCAGATTAATATGAGACTTTCCACACAAGATAGTTTGTTGTGTCGATCGCCTCAGCGTTGGGTAAATCCTCCAGCATGTATGAAAAGTCCAACTTTTAAAATTAAATGAGTCATAACCTAAAGGAAGATGCAATTTTTTCGTGATATCGTGTCTGTGCCAGCCCATTTAGAACACTCACTTTCATCCGTCACGCTGTGTTTTATAGTAGAGCAAAACACTTCCTGTCCACTGTTTGAGTTCAGCGCGGCGGCAGGGTCACGTGAGTGAAACCCACCAATCATCACTTTTGATTTGCATGTGAGACTTCAGTCACCGCTCAAATAGACACTAAATCTTGTTTTTATTCATTCTACTGGTAGTTTATTTTGCTCAAATTGAAATATAGGCCTAAAAATAAAGACAAGATGATATCTTATTAAACAACTTTTAATGAACTTTGTCAACTGTAAACACAAATGCTACACAGTCAAATGGAGGTAGACACCTAAAACCAAAAGTAAATTGTACACAAAAAAGACTTGTGCTCACAAATGTATCCAGCTAAAATAAGGTAAACTTAATCTACACAAGGCTCTTGTTCAGTCAGTCATTTTGACATGTTCTGGAGAAATGCTTCCTCTCTTTTGAGATCAGATGTTCCCAGCTGCAGAGACGATCCGCTCCGATGGCAGAGGCACAAAAAAGATTTAGCCGGCTTTGTAACAAACTCGTCCATTGAAGAGGAGCGCTTTTTAACACTGTAACGTAGCGGGACACAATAAATCATTAGCGTTTGTAATGTTAGAGCAAATACGTGACATATGTGAGCTAAAGGTAATGACACCGCCATCACTCCTGTTGTTGCCACAGCTGATGTTAGCATGTTAGCAGCTGAGCTAACGAGAGGTAATTCACTTACAGAGGCGACGGTACCTCTTCATTCTCCGCCATGACGTGCTTCCTTTTAAGGTGTTCGTGCATCACCGACGTGCTCCCATGAAAGGAGAGTTCCACTTTGCAGATTTTGCACTGTGTTTCTCTTTTGTCTTAGTAAAATGCTCCCAAACTTTAGAGCTAAGTTGCCGACTCGCCATGTTTTCTTTCTCCGCCACTACTGTGCAGTGCGCATGTACCTCAAAGAGAAAGCAGCGACTGACCCAGATGGCCACTACTGCGCATGAGCCTCAGGCAGAAAGCAGCAGAAGGTGGCGCTGCAGGCGACGTTAAAAAAAATGCTTATAAAATAAACGACACGTCGACTATTACATTTATTGTCGACTATATTGTTTTTGTCAACGTCATCATGACGCGTTGACTAATCGTGACAGCACTAAACACGTCCTCTCTACCCTAAAACTCTCCACACTGAGCTGAGGCAGCACCTAGCTTAGAACTCCCTCAGGTTACGTCAGAGGTTAAGATCTAGAAAAAATTGCGTTTTTAGAAGCTTTGCTGAAAAAGGCCACATTTTACTCGAATATCTTTGCCGTTGTGTATTTTAAAACGAAATACCTACAATAAATATTTAAAATAGTATTTTTTGGACAGCATTTTATATGAATTTGAAAAAAATTAACCTGCAATTTGCTCTTTTAAAGACTACTCACCGACTAGAGTGGGATGGACTGACTGGTGGTCACTGGGGACGGGGTGGGAAGGGTCGGTTTGACTTAATAATATGTTATAAACAGGAAGTTTGTTGTTGAGAGTTTGAAATGCTGTGGTGTTGTTGAAACTTCCCACTACTAAAAAATGAATAAGGCGTGATTGGTACTTTTAAGTGAGATTTGATTAAATCAGAAGGGTACTAAGACTTCTTTTCAAAAGCTGAACATGTCAAACCAAACATATGGTCAAAAGTTCAGCTGCTCTCTATGGGTGAAAACCAAGAAGGCAGAACAATAAATAAAAAAGTTTTTTGGTTATCTCAAGTCTGGGCGATGAAAGGGTCTGAACCAAATAGATCTAGAGACAGAGGGGAGGGGCACAAACCACCCCCACCCCAACTAAAAAACAGCAGTTAGTTCCAGAGTCCTGTAGTCAGTACAGGTACAGTCAGCCAGCCATCAATAATCTGCGCAGACGATCAGGCTACATAACCTGCTCACAGTGACACACTGACTTGGACACAGCCAACTAGCTACATGCTAACAGCCACAACAAACTAGCAGCTGATGAAGAGCGTAGTCTCTTCGTCTCTGTGTGTCAACCTGTCTGGATCTTCACAAACAGGATGTTGTTTAGCTTTCAGAACTCATGAAACTTTAAGCATCCAGAACAACTGGTTTCACGTTGTTAACACGGTATGGCACCCAGATACCAGATGACGATCCTGGAACCAGAACCGCTGCAGAACCGATATCTGATCCCCCACAGAGAGAACCTGGGATAGTCCATCCGCCTGCATCGCACCTGTGATTTTCGCATCAGGCACGCGCTCAGGCCTCTGCCGGACCAGCCCACACATCGTGTTGTCATAGTAACTGAAAGAACACCTGGTGCCCAGGTGACACTGCAAAGCAGCACCCCTTTTAACGTGTTCACCGGTGTGTCACGGTCCCTGATGTCACTGTAACAGCGCGTGAACCTCCCGAGGCAGGGTCACAGGGTTCACAAAGAGCCCTGACGTTATTCCCTCGGTGTTAAAACGACGTAAACAAACGTTTAAATCAACGTAGGAAAACAGTTTCAAACTCCTGAATGGGTCGAACCGGGCTCACAGCTGGAGCCTGGGTCAACAACTGGACCTGACATAACCTAGTTCCATCCAGATGTTCTTCACAGCTCTACCAGCGCTAACAGCTTAGCCTGAGCCCAACCGAACTACAAGCCGAACCGAGCAACAGCTCTCTGCGGCGGACAAAACTCCCGCTGACACCAAAAAGGACCGGATGAGTCAGTAGGGCGGAAGGCACCGACAGACACTTACCGAAGCGGTGTCACTGGCGGAGAAGTTCACGAATTCAGCGCACAGAACGGACGATGCATCTCTGTCGGTCTCCGCCGCCGCCATCTTTCCTTCTGCCTTACTGGAGAAGACACCGGAACCGGAAACCATTACAGTGGGGGGCGGGTTCTGAATAGAACAGGGCGTGGTTACGTTTCATTACGTTTTCGTTTAGAATTTGTAAACAAATTTTTGTAGAGCAAATGTGAGTAGAACATCAACAGAACAATACACGAGAGAGAAAAGAAACGATAACAAAACTGAACAGGTTGGTTTCCTTGATTTGATTAAAAAGAGAACGAATGATTACAGAAAGATCAAATTACATATTAGTGGTTAACAGTAAAGAGACAATAGTTACAGTAGCTGAGCAAGGTGGGCAAAATATAAACATTACAAGTGTTTTAGTTTCTGTTCATTAAAATTTAAAAATAGATACAAATGGCACATTTTATATTATTTTGAATAATAACAATAATAATACTTTATTGATATCTGTGGGGAAATTATTTGTCTGCATTTCACCCATCCCTGAAGAGCAGTGGACTGCCAGGATCTTGCATTAAAGGAAGGTTTTTCTGGAATTAATTTTTATGAATGTAGAATTGAGGGAAATGTAAATATGTTTTGGGCTAATTGTCACTGGTGAATTTTGAGTTATTTAACATATTTAATGTGTTGTGTCACTTTTGAATTATGATTTCATGTTTTCCAAAATGTCACAGATGTAATAAATGTTCCATTTCCGCTACAGAATGAACATTTCTTTTTCACATTTATACCCTTTCTGGACAATAAAAGTCACCACCAAAAAAAAAGGTCTCACACTCTAATAATTGGTTGGACCACCTTTAGCTTTGATTACGGCACACATTCTGCAGTGTCACCAGATTTATCTCAATCCATTGTTGCATTAATTTTTCACCAGGATCTTGCATTGATGATGGTAGAGTCTGACCGCTGCACAAAGCCTTCTCCAGCACATCCCAATGATTCTCAATGGGGTTAAAGGTCAAGGTCAAGGTCAAGGTCAGCTTTATTTCTATAGCACACTTACTGTTGCTCACGCAACCCAAAGTGCTGTACATAGCAAAACCACATAACACACACCCAAGAAAATGAACATGTTAAAAAAATAAAAAGTAGACAATAAAAATAATAAAACCATGAATAAAATGAGAGGTTGAATAAAACAATAACTACACGCTCCAATAATAAAAACACAATAAAAACCAGATAAAAAGTAAAAGAATAGCTAGACAGATCAGCCAACATTAAAAGCCAGGTCAAAGAAATAAGTCTTAAGCAACGACTTAAACTGCTCCAAACTCTGAGAAGTCCTAAGCTGTAAGGGAAGACCTTGGGCCAGCCACTGAAAAAGCTCCATCTCCTCGGGTCCTCAGACGAGCCTTTGGGATGAAAAAACAGGGACTGGGAACTGGACCTCAGATTCCTGCCAGGAGTGTAGGTTGTCAGCAGATCGTCTATGTAGGGTGGGGCTAGGCCATGGAGGGATTTAAAAACAAAAAGCAGTAATTAAAGGGGCTATATCATGCAAAATCCACCTTTTGGAGCTTTAACCATCTGATATTATTTCCGCATGAAAAATACCCCCAAATCTGATTTGGCTGCATTCATGCATTTTCCAGTCTCAGCTGCAATTTCTCATCTTCACAGGCAAGGAGCTGCAAACACAAGAATGGAAAGTAACTGCATCATCACACTTTTTTCCTCCACATGAAGCTGGTCTCGGATCTGGAACCCGCCTTCCCCAGCTGGAAGTAATGCCCACTTTCTCCGAGTTGTGAGCATAGAGCGGTTGATTTCACCTCTGCAGTTGTCTGTGATGTCATTCCACAGTTTATTGCTTTAGAAACCTTTAACGGTACCAGAGCGGATATATTCTGACAAATTAATTACTTCTTCAAACTGGCGCCCTTCCTACGTTAAAGCCACCCCATGGAGAGGCCTTATGGTGAGTACAACCAGAATTCTAACCGCTAGCTGCTAGCTAAAAACTTATAAAGTTTGTTGGGTGAGCTTCAGAAATGCTGCATTTTCTATGTGTGTGTGTGTGGTAGATTTTTCTCCCAACACCTCTGTGAGAAGCAATTATCTTTATGCCTTGACCCTCCCCATTGTCTTGTGTGTAATTCACATGGTGTTTCTCCTCATTTCTTTTCCTGTTACTAAAGGTTAGAGCTGCTTTGAAGTTAATGACCAAATACACTGCCCAGCCGGCTGGTTTCCAGTTAACCGGCTATACCGTTAAAGGGCATCAATAACCAGTTAAAGAAATTTTAGAAAGTGTAATGTGGTGTGTATATTAATTATAATACATAGAATATGAAAAAGCTAAGGTATGAAAAGTAGGATTAATTTATTGAGAAACACTCCTCCTCACTCACCAGTAAACATCCAGGGAGCAGACATTGAGGTGGTGGACACCTTTAAGTACCTGGGTGTTCACCTCAACAGTAAACTGAACTGGTCCCACAACACAGATGCTCTGTATAAGAAGGGCCAAAGCCGCCTCCATCTCATGAGGAGGCTGAGGTCCTTCGGAGTTAACACCCAGCTGCTAAAATCCTTTTATCACTCTGTTGTTGGCTCTGTTATTCATTCTGCTGTGGTCTGCTGGGGTGTAGGCAGCTCTGACCGAGACAGGAAGAGACTGAACAAGCTAG
The DNA here is from genome assembly GCA_006937985.1 of Aphyosemion australe. Lineage (NCBI taxonomy): Eukaryota > Metazoa > Chordata > Actinopteri > Cyprinodontiformes > Nothobranchiidae > Aphyosemion > Aphyosemion australe. The sequence continues at coordinate 266,774 of SSNS01000632.1, forward strand.
CTACCAAAGCTAGCTCGGTTCTGGGCTGCCCGCTAGATTCTGTTGAGGAGACGTGTGAAAGGAGGATGCTGGGGAAGATGACCTCCATCTTAAGAAACCCCTCCCACCCACTGCACTCCACTGTGGAGATCATGGACAGCTCCTCCAGAGGTAGACTGAGACATCCCAGATGTAAAACTGAGCTCTATCGCAGATCCTTCATCCCCTCTGCTGTAAGAGTGTATAACTCCTCAGTTTAAGCTGTGCTGGTATCATCCTGGTACACAATAACACCAATGCAATATTCATGTGTTACTTGTGCAATACCGGATTCACATTGTTGTCTGTGTCTCTTACAGTATGCTGCATAGTGCTGGTACCAAGTTTGTTTTTATCTTTTATTTGTGTTTTTTTTAGTGATCTAGGATTACAATACTAGATTACTGCCTATGTGTATATACATGTATCCTTGTTTTTATCTTCTTCTAATTACCTTTTGAGTGATGGTGCTGCTGTGACAATTTCCCCACTGAGGGATCCATCCATCCATCCATTTTCTCCCGCTTATCCGGAGTCGGGTCGCGGGGGCAGCAGCTTAAGGAGGGAAGCCCAGACCTCCCTCTCCCCAGCCACTTGGGCCAGCTCCTCCGGGGGAATCCCAAGGCGTTCCCAGGCCAGCCGAGAGACATAATCTCTCCAGCGTGTCCTGGGTCTTCCTTTGGGTCTCCTCCCGGTTGGACGTGCCCGGAAAACCTCACCAGGGAGGCGTCCAGGAGGCATCCTAATCAGATGCCCGAGCCACCTCAACTGGCTCCTCTCGATGTGGAGGAGCAGCGGGTCTACTCCGAGCCCCTCCCGGATGACCGAGCTCCTCACCCTATCTCTAAGGGAGAGCCCAGCCACCCTGCGAAGAAAACTCATTTCGGCCGCTTGTATCCGCGATCTCATTCTTTCGGTCACTACCCAAAGCTCGTGACCATAGGTGAGGGTAGGAACGTAGATCGACCGGTAAATTGAGAGCGTCGCCTTTCGACTCAGCTCTCTCTTCACCACGACAGACCGGTACAACGCCCCCACTGAGGGATCAATAAAGTCTATTCTATTATATTTTATATAAACAGTAAAAGACTTTTAAATTTGTATTGTTGTCCTTTATAGGCAGGAGTCAGTGACGATGTCAGCAAGATGATGCAAATTCAAAACTGTGTGGAAAGAAAACCCCCAGTTCAGGGACTGGTTAGGAGAAATGTCTGGAGATGTGCATAGGGCATATTGCGAGCTCTGCAGGAAGTCTTTTTATAATGGTAACATGGGTGTCTCAGCACTCAAGAGACATGCACGGGGACAAGGCCAGCCATAATTGGGATAACTCGTACTGTAGCAGCTGAAAAAGTCTTGAGAATGTCCTGGAAAAAAATTTCAAGAAAAGAGTGGGAACCCTGATAATGTACAGTTCTCACTTATTGCAATGAGATGTACTTATTGTAAAAGTCTTTCTCAAAATAAGAAAATATAAAAAAATTATTAGATGAGATTAGATTAGTAGGTATGTACAGTCGTGGACAAAAGTTTTGAGAATGACACAAATATGGGAAATTGGAAAAGTTGCTACTTAAGTTTTTATAATAGTAATTTGCATATACTCCAGAATGTTATGAAGAGTGATCAGATGAACTGCATAGTCCTTCTTTGCCATGGAAATGAACTTAATCCCAAAAAAAACTTTCCACTGCGTTTTATTGCTGTCATTAAAGGACCTGCTGAGATCAGTTCAGTAATGGTCTTGTTGACTCAGGTGAGAATGTTGACGAGCACAAGGCTGGAGATCATTATGTCAGGCTGATTGGGTTAGAATGGCAGACTTGACATGTTATAAGGAGGGTGATGCTTGAAATCATTGTCCTTCCATTGTTAACCATGGTGACCTGCAAAGAAACGCGTGCAGCCATCATTGAGTTGCATAAAAATGGCGTCACAGGCAAGGATATTGCACCTAAATCAATACTTTATAGGATCATCAAGAACTTCAAAGAAAGAGGTTCAATTCTTGTTGTTGTCAGGGCGTCCAAGAAAGTCCAGCAAGCACCACGATCGTCTCCTAACGAGGATTCAGCTGCGGGATCAGAGCTTGCTCAGGAATGGCAGCAGGCAGGTGTGAGCGCATCTGCACACACAGTGAGGCAAAGACTTTTGGAAAATGGCCTGGTGTCAAGAAGGGCAGCAAAGAATCCACTTCTCCCCAAAAAAACATCAGGGACAGAGTGATCTTCTGCTAAAAGTATGGTGAATGGACTGCTGAGGACTGGGGCAAAGTCATATTCTCTGATGAAGCCCCTTTCCGATTGTTTGGGGCATCTGGAAAAAGGCTTGTCCGGAGAAGAAAAGGTGAGCGCTACCATCAGTCCTGTGTCATGCCAACAGTAAAGCATCCTGAGACCATTCATGTGTGGGGTTGCTTCTCATCCAAGGGAGTGGGTTCACTCACAATGTTGCCCAAAAACACAGCCATGAATAAAGAATGGTACCAAAACACCTCCGAAAGTAACTTCTTCCAACAGTCCAACAACAGTTTGGTGAAGAACAATGCATTTTCCAGCACCATGGAGCACTGTGCCATAAGGCCAAAGTGATAACTCAGTGGCTCGGGGACCAAAACGTTGACATGTTGGATCCATGGCCTGGAAACTCCCCAGATCTTAATCCCATTGAGAACTTGTGGTCAATCCTCAAGAGGCGGGTGGACAAACAAAAACCCACTAATTCTGACAAATTCCAAGAAGTGATGATGAAAGAATAGGTTGCTATCAGTCAGGATTTGGCCCAGAAGTTGATTGAGAGCATGCCCAGTCCAACTGCAGAGGTCCTGAACAAGAAGGACCAACACTGCAAATACTGACTCTTTGCATCAATGTCATGTAATTGTTGATAAAAGCCTTTGAAACATATGAAGTGCTTGTAATTATATTTCAGTCCATCACAGAAACAACTGAAACAAAGATCTAAAAGCAGCTTAGCAGCAAACTTTGTGAAAACTAATATTTGTGTCATTCTCAAAACCTTTGGCCACGACTGTAGATCCTCAATAGAAGACAACAATACATCACTTTCCATAGGGGGTTTGAAGGAAGGGAACTGGACTTCTTTGGTTTCTTGAAGACGTTTCATTTCTCATCCGAGGAGCTTTGTCAGAGGAGCACAAAATGTCAGTTATCAGGACTTAACACCATTGGGCTGAGAATATTCCTACAAAGACTAAAGGAAAGCAAAAGGAAGAGAAACACATCAAGAAAGTTCTCCAAAACTGCAGATACCCTATCAGGAGCTGGCTGAGAGACAGACACAAGTATGAGTTGAAATGTGGCGTGTTGTATGACCCAAGCGCGGAGATAAACTGACACTGGATTTGAACAGACACACAGATTAATATAGGAAGCCACGCAGTTCAAATGTGAACAACAGCGCGTGCGGTTCCAGAATAAAGTAAAGCTACTTACTAGTAGTTGAATGTCTAACGACTGGAGAGCTGGATGGCTCAATGATTGAAGAGCTCGATGCTTCAAACTCTCGGTACGTTGCAGAGCTAACAGGAAACAAACGACTGAGCCCTGAGCTGTGATTCTCACTTTCTGAAGTACTCCTGGGCTGGTGATGTCAGCAGGAAGTCTGGTGCAGGACATGATGGGAAGTGGAGTCCGAAGGCTGGCTAGATCTGAGGGGGAATTACTGGTGGAATGAAGGCTGGTTCTGGAGTTATGAGGGTCTGATGTGGAGTTCTGGGGAGATCAGAACTGAGGAGGAGGTTGGGGAGCCAGGATCATGACATACCCTAACTGAGCATTTGTGAAATTAACAAAGAAGTCTGGAAAGGAATCCACAGCAGCAAATAGCAAATAAAAGGACAACAGGCACAAAGGCACCATCAGCCTATATGTGGCAGGAGTCTCAGAGAAACTGAGAAGAATTTTCTCCAAACACAACATCCTGGTAAACTTTAAACCCAACAACACCCTCAGACAGAGGTTGGTCCATCCAAAAGACACAGAGCCATTTGTAGCTTTGTGGGGGCCTTATGCAAGATGCTGTTCTGGGGCCCCTATCTTGCCAAACTACAATAGGGTATTCTACAGTTGACATCACCACGCAAGGGCTTCTGGGTAGGCTCATACATACAAACCGCATTTGACAATATAAATATACAGTTTCAGAGCGCTTTGACATCGATATGAAGGCATAAAATGGAGGAAGTTGTTTTGACAAAAAAAAACATACCAGAGAGCTTTTCTTAATGGCGACCCTGCTAATTATCAATCACCAGAACTGAAGCGCTAGCTCAAATGTCACGGTGAAAGTAAAAACTAAGTCCCGCTAGCAGCGCTGTTGTTTTAAACGCCATTATTCCCATCACGGCTCCTTGAGTAATATAAAAATAAGTTCATTACTCACGGTGCTCAAGTAACATTTTCTCAAGGTAGTTTTTTAACTGTCAGGTTATCATTTGTGTCCCTACTTTTTATATTCCACTCACCTCTGGTCCAAAGCCTTTTTCGTGGACGTTTGGGTGGACATGCTGTTTGGCCCAGACGTTCAGCTGTAGCCTACTCCTCCGTTAACAACGCTGTCTCCTGGATAACTCTGTTCACACTGCTTCCCCTCCTGGACAACTCCACGTCTGAGAGCGTCGCTAGGACCGGCGGTTGGTCATTCTTGGGTGTAAAAATGTAAGGAACAAATATACGTGCTTTTCTGGATCTGCTCCAAACAGTTAAAATCCGCTCATCAACATAAAAAAACTACCACCACTTTGATTCTTCTGTCCTGGGACGTAATTTTGGGGGGGGGGGAAGAGACATGTCCCCCCCACTTTTTCAAAAGGCAGTTTTGTTCCCCTGCACTTTTTTCCGTCCAAAAACAATATTACGCTCCATTAAATGGATTTGGTTGAGCACATGGGCGTCGCACCCGTGGGGGATGTGGGTGTTTTAACAGCCACACTTTTCCAGCAGTTTTGCTCAAAACTTTACTAACAGTCTGGTCCCTCCGTGTTTCTCTCGCTGTTTCCCCTCCCCTCCTCCCTTTCCTGTTGATCACTGAAACCCGCACCTCTGCGCACCGGTGTTACGTCAAAGATTCTCGTACGTTCCATCATTGATATGTTTCTCCAGCTGCTCCGCGCCTCCGAACTGAAAAAATCGCGCGCGCTCAAGCTGCACTCCCAGCGCGCTGCTCGTACCACAAGAGAACTATAACCTTGTTGAGCTCAAACATCTTATTTGAGCAAATCCAGAGCTTTAAGTGGGCCCCTCCCGATATATGCAGAACATGCGCTCCACGAGGGGCCTCGTTTTGCGCACGAGTAGTCATTCTCTCCAAACGCGCAAAAGGCGCATTGCTGTTGCGCGCCGCGCGCACATCACCGTCAGCTACCGTTAGCCCAGGCAGGAGGAGAGAACAAAGAGACGAGGTATCCGACACCGTGCACGCTCCCGCAATGATTGACAGCAGCAGCATCTGAACAACCAGTGGTCAGATGCGCCGACAGGCAGGTGGAATCATGGAGGTGGAGATGCATCCAAATGAATGAGAATAAGCACAAAAAAAAGAGTCAGAACAAGAGGAGGAGTGAGCTGCACTTGAAAGAGGGAATTTTGATAAAAAAAGAAAAACTTTGTGAGCATAAACATCCCAGCTGCTGCTGATCAGGAGACAGAAGACACGGTGATTCTGTCTGGATGTGGACTGGAGAATATTTTACAGCAGCTCTGATTATTTATTAAATGTTTTGTTAAATCACAAACCTTCACTTCTGTCCTGTTGTCTCTGGTTCACAGCCTTCCAGTCCAATAGTATCCTATAATTAGTTGTTGTAGTCATATTTACATCAATTTCATTTGATCATTTCCAACTGAGAGCAAAACAAATCCTAATCTGCTTGTCTGATAGATTTCTGGTCATAACAGGGCTGAGCCTTTAGATGGTTTCTCAGTCTGAGCTGGATTACTGACATAAGTGGACTTTTACACCAGATTCTCATTTTTGAGTTTCACCTGTAGACCACATTAGAACTGGCTCTGCTAAAAACTACAATACTTAGATTATTCAGAGCTTAACTAGATTATATTAGACTGATAGCAGAGTCCTTAAAGAACAGTTTGTGATTGGTTAAACCTTTATATGATTTGTGACACTTTAAAAAATGCAGATTTCAGAACTTTATTGCATCTGACCCATCTTAGGTCTGGTCTAGGGACAGACAGATAATAACAATGGTGCTCAGTGGGGCTGTACCGTCTTCTTGTCCCCAAGTCAAAAGCTGGGTGGCGGGAGCTTGGGCACGTGACGCGTCAAGGGGTCTGTAACTTTATATAACACCCCCCACCCCAGATGCACACAAGCCTGCTGTGTCCCCCCCACATCTGAAATCAAAATTTCGTCCATGCTTCTGTCTTTAGCTTAGCCTGTGTCCCTTTCCGTTACCGACTTTGGAAAAGGGATAAAAAGTCCTCTCCAACATCTGATCTGGGTGTCTAGAGTCCGATTAGCACCTCCCCCAGCAGCAGCGTTAAGTTCCTTGCTGTTTGAAAATCTTTAGGAGACGAAAAAACAACTTTAGCTAGATCGGAGCAACTCAGACCCATAGGATTCTATTATAAGTGCTCACTTGCGTCCCAGAGTGCTTTGCAACATTACATCACAATCTATTTTTAGCTAGTGTAGAAAGCTCTGTTGAACCACCATACATGAGATTATTTATAAAAACACCACAAATTGTCACAAATCAGTCAATTAATATGTTTAAGAAGTAGTGCTACTCCTTGAGTACAATTTTTGGGTACTCTACCCACCTCTGCTTGGGCGAGACGACAGTGTGGGTTGTAGCTCATCTAAAATGAGCTATCTGGCCACTGCTACAATTAGATTGCTCTATAATTTATTAGCCACTTAATGAGTGACCAGTGTATCTTATAAAGCAATAACATATTTCTAAGTAGGCACAAACAAAATCCAACACACTAAAGCCTACATCAGTCAGTAGCCTCTAGTCCAGAAGTCTCCAGCCTTTTGGACTCCATGAAAGTACAGACGAGCTACTGCCATACAATTTATTCACATAGATCCTTTCCATGTGTGAATATGCTTACTATGTTAAAATGCTATGCTTATATTAACATGCATTGTATTCACAAGTTGCTTTTTCAACTTAATATTGTAAATAAAAAAACTGTAAAAGTAAAATAGTGATATTCCTGTTTTGAAACTCAAACTAAACAAAACATATTTAGTTTTTTAACTAATCAGATACTTTCAGATAATGAAATACAAATCTACTTTGTGTGAATGAGTTGACATTTTTCAGAATGGATCAGTAACATAACTGTTTGAGCACACAGGAACAGCTAACCTGTTCCTCTTCAGTCCCTGACCCTGTGTCCTGCCTGGAGCCTAAGCAGCAACGTCAGTTTTTCACAGTGTTAAACTGTTTTGTCAGACGTGAACAAAAACTATAGAATGACATTTCTTTAAATGGCATTTAGTACAAAACCTTAATTAGCCTTTCGACGAGCCCCGCCCCCCTTAGTTACTGTTACCAAGTCCGACAATAAGTGGATCAAATACAGCAGCTCCGCAGATTTCCGTGATGGAAAGAAGTAGACAGATGCGTGTCAGCGACATTTTTTGGAGCAATTCCTCCTCAATATCATCCAGATCGAGGCAAAAGGGTTACAGTATGCAGTGGAGGGATACATTAGTGTCGGCTTCGCTGAGCGAAGCGTAGCAGGGAACAAGGAGTTGGGAGTTTCGGGAGAAGGCGGCGTCCGGGATCACGTGGATCGGTGAGCGGTGGCAGCGATGCGGTGTCCCTGTGAGCTGTCAGATGATCTGAGCTGCAGGCAGCTCTAACAGCTCCCGGCGCTCTGCATCGCTCCAGTTTATCATCTCAGGTTCTGTTAACAAAAAGAAACTTAAGCCCGTGTTTACTTTCATTTTTAGTTCCCGGCCGGAGCTCGGCATTAATTCATCACGTGATCATGACACCACCCGCTGTTGCGCCAAGGCTTAATGTGCGTTTATAAGACACACAGTTGAGGTAATATTACGCTGATTTGCCGGCACGGTGTGTCTTATAAAGGGTCTTGGATAGTCTGGGAGGCGGACCTCCGCCCAGCCGCGGGCGGGGGGAGCACTCATGCTTGGCTGTTGCTGGTTGAGCTCGATGAGGAGGTTCTGAAGGGGAACGAAGGAGACACGACTACTATCGAGGCTAATGCTTAGTAGTACATTAGGCTTAGCTTCATCATCTTGTTTAGAGTTGTCGGATAGTAACGGTTGCTATGATGTGTGATTGGACAATAGCCATTCTGGGGGCGTGGCCGGCGAAAGGCTAATTGTTATGTTGTGTTATGATTATTTTTCCAAGCAATGCAACACACAAATCCTCATCAAATGAGTAAAGCTGAAGATATTTATAATCAAATACAAGCTAAATGTTATGAAAATACAAAATTCTAAATAGTTTTAACTGAAGTAAAAATGTAAAAACAGAAATAACATTTATTCCTGCTTTCCTGATTCATCGAATCATTTTTATGTTTTTATGCTCATGAAAGTTTTGCTTCACTAGCGAATAACTGCAGGTGAAATTAAGCTTTGCTGCGTTTTTTGTTGACACTGTTAAAATAAAGTTGGAGGTTTGTCCTTTTTCTCAAATGTTTGTAGAAACGTTCCTATATTCCCTCCTACAAATGAAATTTAGAATGTGTGTACGAACAGTCAAAAGTCTGATTTACGAAACATGCGGTGGCCTCTCGTAAATCATGTTCCTCCGCAATCGTCTGATGATAAATCCCACCTGTGCGTACCCAGGTGCTCGTGCCCGTTTACCATCATTTACATACAGAAACGCCCTCAATTTAACATTTACATTAACGGTCAGAGAGTGTTACTGTGAAATTCCTAGTTCCAACTGTATCTAAAGTCAGTAGTGTTCTATGGGTTACCCCTTATGGGTTTGTATTGCTAGCATTGCAATAAATGTTAATTCTATTTGACTTTAGTTGTCATTTTTTATTTATCTCATGTTTACACTCCAGAAGAACATTTCTTGTTTATCCATTAATAGAATAGAATAGAATAGAATAGACTTTATTGATCCCACAGTGGGGAAATTCACTTGTCACAGCAGCACCATCACTCAAAAGGTAATTAGAAGAAGATAAAAAAACAAGGATACATCTATATACACATAGGCAGTAATCTAGTATTATAATCCTAGATCACTAAAAACACAACACAAAAACACAAATAAAGATAAAAAAAGACTTGGTACCAACACTATGCAGCTTACTGTAAGAGACACAGACAACAGTGAGAATCCGGTATTGCACAAGTATAGAACACATGAATATAGCATTGGTGTTATTGTGTACCAGGATGATACCAGCACAGCTTAAACTGAGGAGTTCTACACTCTTACAGCAGAGGGGATGAAGGATCTGCGATAGCGCTCAGTTTTACATCTGGGATGTCTCAGTCTACCTCTGGAGGAGCTGTCCATGATCTCCACAGTGGAGTGCAGTGGGTGGGAGGGGTTTCTTAAGATGGAGGTCATCTTCCCCAGCATCGTCCTTTCACACGTCTCCTCAACAGAATCCAGCGGGCAGCCCAGAACCGAGCTAGCTTTGGAAGCTAGCTTGTTCAGTCTCTTCCTGTCTCGGTCAGAGCTGCCTACACCCCAGCAGACCACAGCAGAATGAATAACAGAGCCAACAACAGAGTGATAAAAGGATTTTAGCAGCTGGGTGTTAACTCCGAAGGACCTCAGCCTCCTCATGAGATGGAGGCGGCTTTGGCCCTTCTTATACAGAGCATCTGTGTTTTGGGACCAGTTCAGTTTACTGTTGAGGTGAACACCCAGGTACTTAAAGGTGTCCACCACCTCAATGTCTGCTCCCTGGATGTTTACTGGTGAGTGAGGAGGAGTGTTTCTCTGGAAGTCAATCACCATTTCCTTTGTTTTACTGGTGTTCAAGTGAAGGTGGTTACGCTCACACCAGTCCACAAAGTCCATGATGACTGACCTGTACTCCTGGTCGTCCCCTCAGACACACAGCCGACGATGGCCGAGTCATCAGAGAACCTCTGGAGGTGACAGCTGCTGGTGTTGTAGGTGAAGTCCGAGGTGTAGAAGGTGAAGGGAAAGGGTGAGAGCACTGTACCCTGCGGTGCTCCAGTACTGCACACAACCACCTCAGATGTACAGTTGTGCAGCCTCACGTACTGTGGCCTGTTGGTGAGGTAGTTGGTGATCCATGAGGTCAGATGTTCGTCCACTCCTGCTCCCCTCATCTTCTGCTGCAGTAGACATGGCCGGATGCTGTTGAAGGCACTGGAGAAGTAGAAGAACATGATCCTCACAGTGCTTTTTTGCATCTCGAGGTGATTCAGAGCCCGGTGCTGCAGGTAGAAGAGGGCGTCCTCCACCCCCATGTTTGGTTTATATGCAAATTGAAGTGGGTCTATTTCTGGGCTCACCACTGAACGCAGATGGGTGAGGATGAGTCTCTCCATAGTCTTCATCAGGTGGGAGGTCAAGGCGACCGGTCTGTAATGGTCTGGTTCCCTGGGATGTGATGATTTGGGGACTGGAACCACGCAGGAGGTCTTCCACAGGATGGGGACCTGCTCCAGTTGAAGGCTCAGGTTGAACATGTGTGTGACCACTTCACACAGCTGGTCATGCAAGGGGTTTAAGAGACGTGGCCAAAAGAAAAGGTATTTTTTTAATTCTATCCATCCATCCATCCATCCATCCATCCATCCATTTTCTCCCGCTTATCCGGAGTCGGGTCGCGGGGGCAGCAGCCTAAGGAGGGAAGCCCAGACCTCCCTCTCCCCAGCCACTTGGGCCAGCTCCTCCAGGGGAATCCCAAGGCGTTCCCAGGCCAGCCGAGAGACAAAATAATTTTTTTAATTCTGTAAAGGGAAATTGGCACATTTTATTTTTTTTTACAAGAAACACGAAATAGAATTGAAGATGCTACATTTGGGGCTCAACAATGAGGTGACAAAGCCCTTTTCAGCCATGGCACAACCAGGTCAGCAGGGGTAGCTGTTCTCAAAAATTATGCTGGTCAAGTTGTCTCACACTCAGTAGATACTTACGATCATGGGTTGATCCTTATATAGTAGATGTACTCTGAACAAAAATATAAACGCAACATTTTTGCTTTTGCTCCCATTTTTCATGGGCTGAACTCAAACATCTGAAACTTTGTCCACATGCACAAAACACCCATGACTCACATATTGTTGTGAAATCTGTCTACATGTGTGTTAGTGAGCACTTTTCCTTTACCAAGATCATCCATCCCACCTCACAGGTGTGGCATATCAAGGGGCTGATTAGATAGCATGAATAATGTCCAGGTGTGCCTTAGACTGCCCACAATAAAAGGACACCCTGAAATGTGCACGGTTTTGCTTTATGGGGGGGCAGACAACCAGTCACTATCTGGTGTGGCCACCATTTGCCTCACGCAGGGCAACACATCTCCATCGCATTGAGTTGATCAGGTTGTTGATTGTGGCCTGTGGAATGTTGGTCCTACTTCAATAGGAGGATCTTTGTTGATCAGTTCTGTTCTGAAGCACCTGCAGAACCAGAGTTCGGAGCTCTTTCAGGTCTGCTTGGATTGCTTGAAGCTCCTTTTTCTGCTGGTTCTGGTCCTGAAGCTGTTGGCTCTGCTGATCATCTTCTTTCTGAACTCTAGTAAAGGCAGATCCTGTTACACTGGCTGCTTACGTTTTCACTAAATGCTGTTGAATGTTTTGACGACTTTCACCTTGATCCAACTGCCTCCATGTTCCTCTGCAGAACCAGGAACTGGTCCAGAGTCTCCTGCAGGACAAACCCATGCTACCATGACTCAGAAAAGATAAGTTCAAAGAAAACATTGATTTCTTGTGATACAAACTTTGATTTCTGCCTTGATGTGGCCCATTTCATGATGATAACTAGGGTTTACTGTGAGGTTATCACAGTTGTGAGCCAATGGTGAGCAGTGTTTGGAAATGTACTGATCATCATAGAAGCAACGGAGGCGGGGCATGGACTCCTCCACCTGCAGGATGACGGCTGCCTGCTGCATCATTGCATTAGCCTTTGAGTTTTCATGAATCCTGAAGCACAATCAGTCAATCAATCAATAAATCAATAAATCAATCAATCAATTAATTAATCAAAACCACCCAGTCTGGGTATTTGGTGATGGTCATATAAGACACTTTATATTCCAGCCTAAAAACTAGTCTGGTTTTGGACCAGATCTTGCTCCAGGTGTTGATACAATTCTTGGCCCAGCTGTTGGACCAGATGTGAACCCTTACCTTTGGAAGGTGTCAGTAAGCAGTGCAATCAGCAGGTTGACACATAAGATGGAGGACGCAGCCAGAAACGTCCCACACAGCAGAGGAGCCATGACATCGTCTACTGCTACCATGGCAGTATACTCATACTCATCCACCAGAGTGATCCGATACAGGCTGTAGAGGAGGCCTGAGACAGACTGCATGCTGGGAACTGAGGACAAACCTGCAGAGACATCATCAGTGTGGACGTACTGACCTTGATGTTTAGAAACTGATCCTGGTCCTCACAAAAATGGAACAATGGACATTAATAGGACTGGACCATGAGCACTTGACTCTAAGCCTTTGGTGATTTCTGACTGCTGCGGCAGATCTGGCTTCCTTTCAGTCAACCCACCCGGTACAACACATATAGTATGGGATAGGGTTTGACTGAAGTCACCTTTAATCACACCTATAGGACACATGATGTGTGACGAAGGGGGAAGGCTCCACCTGCATACAAATACACCTACTTACACATCATGCTCTAGCTCTTACACTCTTCACCTTTTTGAGAACAGCTAGAGACTCGAAACCTTGTGCTACCTAGCTGTTGCTAGTTAGCACTTCCCTCTTTTGATTTTCTATCCACCACTAGCTTAACTGCTCATGTTGGAGTCAGCTCGCTGCCTGCTGGAAAGCTTACCTGTCTGCTGGACACTATTGTTGCTGCTAATTAGTTTGAATGCTGTTAAGCATTCAAACTATTGTTTTCCTGTTTCTCTTTATTATTAGTTTGAATGCAGTATGCATTCAAACTATTGTTTTCCTGTTTCTCTTTATTAGTTTGAATGCAGTATGCATTCAAACTATTGTTTTCCTGTTTCTCTTTATTAGTTTGAATGCTGCAAGCATTCAAACTATTGTTTTCCTGTTTCTCTTTATTAGTTTGAATGCTGCAAGCATTCAAACTATTGTTTTCCTGTTTCTCTTTATTAGTTTGAATGCTGCAAGCATTCAAACTATTGTTTTCCTGTTTCTCTTTATTATTATTCTTCTTCTTCTTCTTATTCTGCTTCCGTACGTTTTTTGGACCTTTTCAACTCCTTCAAACTTTCAGCAATTTCAACAAATGTGGTATCAAAACGTTCAGCTCGTTCAGGTCTTTCCGGCTATGACTTTTGGTATTGATATTTTCAACCGTTTCCGAAATATT
>SSNS01000633.1:8247-40639 GCA_006937985.1 Aphyosemion australe
ACAAAATTGTGGACCTCCATGAGGCTGGAAAAGGCTACGGGGCAATTGCCAAGCAGCTTAGTGAAAAAAAAAATCAACTGTTGGAACAATTGTTAGAAAATGGAAGAGGCTAAAGACGACTGTCAGTCTCCCTTCTGACGTGGGCTCCATGCAAGATCTCACCTGGTGGGGTATCACTAATGATAAGAAAGGTGAGGAACCAGCCCAGAACTACACGGGATATGGTCAATGACATGAAGAGAGCTGGGACCACAGGTTCAAAGGTCACTGTGGGTAGACCACTATGCTGCCATGGTTTAAAATCATTCATTGAAGAAAAGGTTCCCCTGCTCAAGTCATCTCATGTCCAGGCCCATCTGAAGTTTTCCAGTGACCATCTGGAGGATCCAGAGGAGGCGTGGGAGAAAGTCATGTGGTCAGGTAAGACAAAATGAAACTTTTGGTCTAAACTCCACTCGCCATGTTTGGAGGAAAAAAAAGGATGAGTTGCATCCCAAGAACACCATCCCTACTGTGAAGCATGGGGGTGGAAACATTATGCTCAATTAGTGTCCAACCACCAGTCAAAATAACCTGCAAAAAGAGTGTAAAAAATTACAAATCCAATGAATGCAAGTGGGATACCATTTAGTATACATCATGCATAAAAGTCACAGCATGAAACAAATCTTGTTAATTCTGTTTCCTGCAGTGATTCTTTTGACAGTTGTCATTCAAGTGTTGGTAGTTAACAGACATGCACCATTTTGTTTTTCTTGTCATCTGCAGACTTTGACCAACTGATGCAACAAGACCTTAATTGTTAGAGTGTGAGCCTAGACTGTGTTCAACATGTATTAATCACTACAAAGCACAACAATTTGTACTAGGTTGCTGAGTCAGCAGGTTCCTGCACCTCTCATCATGTTTCACAGCTTTGTCTTGGTGGGTCAGGCTCCCTCACTGTGTGTGTGACCTGTGAGTTTCCTCTGCAGAAATGTTTATCACACAGTGGGCATTAATAAACTGCAGGAGTGCATTAAACAGAGCAGGTGTCAGTGCATGCTGATGGAGAGAGCTGCAGTATTGTCCCCTCTGTATGCAGATCAGCCAGAAGGTCAGGCAGCCTCTACACTCTGAACCACTGCACTCACATACTAATGTGTGCGTGTGCGCGCACACATACACAGCTAGTCTACAAAAGACACAAAAACTCAATAATGACTTAAAAATAAGGCTGACTTTGAGTATTTTGGAGATTTACATCTTTTTGAGCCAAAATTTGATGAGATGTTGCTGAAATATCAGATACCTCCTCTCAATGAGAAAGGACTGAGCTGTTTGACCAAAACTGCTTCTTAAGAGAGTAGACCTCTGGAGGTGGCTGTATTCTGCATCCAGTCTAGGAGCATCCCAGGAGATCGCAGTACTGTGATCCCATAGACATTTCACTGGATTACAGTGTGAAGAATCAGCATGCCATGTTAGTGATGCAGATTTAATATTGTTATACTCCTCTATTTGGACTTTAATTCTGCACTGTGACATATGATCTTTAAGAAAGATGCCCTCTGCTGACTCAGCACCAACCTTTAAAGCCCCATTCCTTAACTTTGTGGATTTATGCTCTTTGTCGCCCTCTAGAGGCTTGCTGCGTAACGTCACTGTCGTAAAATCAAATCTCTGTCTCAGGCATAAGAGGCATGTTTACCTTCCTAATGTCAGGCAAAACAAACGTTTTCACCTCCACACATTGAATAAATAGTTTTATCAGGACTGTATAACAACTTTATGCCCGACCAAACACAATAACCCTGGTGAAATCATTTATTACTTACCTAGCCATTAGCAGCACGGCTAGGTCAGAGTCCGTAGTTCATGCCTTTCTTTCTAAAAGAGCTCTCCAGCGAGGAAAAGACGGCCCAATAATAACTCTGGTCTTTGCTCTTGTTCTCTCATGTTCTTATTTTCTTTTCCTAGATTACTATGATAAGGAATTTCTAGCTTTATTAGGTGAATCTGCCGCTGCTACAGCGAGTCTATGTTATACAATTATGGCAAGCCAAAGGGATAACAAAATTGCGCGTTCTAAACTCGCATTTTGTCCGCCAAAATGCTCGTTCAAGACGTGCGTTTTGGCGGACATAATGCTCGCTTTTAGAACACGTGAGTTTTTGCCCCCTTTGGCGTCAAAACACGCGTTCAGGACGCGCATTTTGGCGGACATAACGCGCGTTTAGAACGCGCTTTTTTTTATTCCTTTGGCTTGCCATATTCTGCCGTAAAGCAACACCCAGTCAGTACTTCCGGTAGCGACCCGAGCTCAAAACCTGTATAGTGCAGTAAACAGACGTGGGACCCCCCAACACTATTACAGGTATGAAAATGAACATGATAGATGATACTATGACGCCAAAACTTTACAAAAAAGCATAATTTTAAGGTGTAAAAGTTGTGGAATGTTGCTTTAAAAAGGTGGTATGTGTGAAAGTAATCCAAAGTTTCCCAACATGTTCCAAAGGGTTAGGGCTAGGGTTCCCTCTTGGCTTCACACACACATCCTAGAAGTGTGTCTCCTCTTGTAAAAGATGATGTCATCAGTCCCCTTCTTCCATATGCCCCTCCTCCAGTTGTGATGTTCATTAGTGGTGTTTTCTGCCATGTGCAGCTTTCCTTCTGCACATCCTGACCAGCCTGTTGGTTGGCAGGCCCACATAGTCAATATATCACTTCATGTCTTGTTTCTGAAATCTGATAAGTTTCTACACTTTCATGTTTTTTAAAACTTCTGGACATCTATGAAACATAAATAAATAAATAAACTCATAGTTTATGATTTATATTTTTGTTCTAAAAAACTGTAACAAAATCAGTGAACTCATTGTTTCTTGTTTTTCTTTTTTTCTTTTGTATAAATCTGTATATTTGTATGCCTTCAGTAGATCAAACATATATAAAATATACATTTATGTCCTGTTGCACCTCAGGAAACCTGGACGTTTATCACAAGTGAACATTAAAAACATCCTCTGGGGGCTGGGGGAGGTGAAGTAGGTCAGAGTGTGTTTGTGATTTTGTAAAAATTGCTCTACAGCACAGACGCCTCATTAGGTGAGTTGAGCTAAATGGAGCGTTTCTTTGCTTCACACCTGTAGGCTTCACAGGTCAGGAAATTCCACAAAATGAAATATAATTGTTTTAAAGCACCAATGAGATTTTCGCAGATATTGGTCAACAGAGTTATTTTGCACCCAGCAGTCACTACAAACTGTGAATACAGCAGAAATGTAATAATGGATCTTATTTTTTCATCAATGACTTTAGAAAAGTTTGACTGAGCTTCAGCCACCACCCCATAACCCTTTGTGTTCGTGTAAATAATGTAAGCACATGCTGTTCCTCAAGGTTTGGGACTTTAAACCATAAACTATTTTCACTAAAACTCAAGTAGGGAAATAATAAACTCATTTCTTCTTTCAGAAAAAATGGTCAGAAGGTGAATTTTTACTCCTGTGAAAAGCCAAGTCTCAAATATTTCACCTGCAATTCATGCAAACATCATCTATTCCCTATATCACCACCAGTTTTCTGTTACACAGATTTAATTGAATGCTAAAAATAAGATGTGAGAAAATTATATGGAGGAAGAGAACTCTTGATCGGAGTATACAAACTGTCTATTTTAGATCATTTGTGGCAGACCTAGGGGATTACTGTCCATGTGTGCATGTTCATGTTACTGTATGTATGTAAAGTTATACTGTCTAAGGATCAAAATCTGACTAATCTAGAGACTATTAAATAGGGAGAGGAACTTCATAAGCGAGAGCATGTTTTGAATAACTACTGTTATTCCTGTTTTTTTGTTTTTCTTTTATATTGTTTTTCTTTTTACAATTTATTTTGTTATTTGTTCTAATAGCTTACTTTACTTTATCAGACATTTCATTAAAATATCATTAGTTTAAAAGTTTAAATTTATACTTTGAATTAAAACAAAACAACAATGGCCAGATGGCAGCAGCATCGTTTTTATGTGGTTTAAACCTACAGCCAGCGTCCCATCTAACCAGGGAGACAACTTTCTTCACAGTGAGATCTCAAAACGTCAGCGATTTCCTTTCTGCAGGAATAAGAAACCAAGCTGCAGGTAGCAGAAGGTCCCAATCAAACCAACGCCAGAGGAAATCAGCAGCAAGCTGCATGCTAGGCAGACTTGACCATGGCCAATAAGGAGGAGCAAATGTCTCATTTACTTAAATTCACTGCAGATGCCTCAGAAACCAGAACTGGGTTTACTGAATGAAAGAAGGTCTAAAATGTATTTATTATTTTGATGAATAACTTTTAAATCCAATATCATGGATTCATTTTGTAATAAAAATGGTAATCACTGAGACAAAATCTAAACATGACTTTATCACAAAACACAATGTAGTTCAAATGTACTTAAACTTCCTGTAGATTTTCTCTGAAAATATTCAAAAACAATTGTTTTAATTAAGTTTTTGTTACAATTATGTATAAATAAATAACGGAGCTAATAAATTAAATTTTACATCCAGAAATTAAAAAATAATTACAAAATAAAGCTTGCTTGTTTGTTTTCAATTCAGCCAAGAAAAAAAATTTCTATCCATCAATAATCTGAACAACTTCATCCTCATTGGGTTCATGAGGAGCTACAGAACAGCAAGAACACTGATTTACCCACAAACTCATTTATTAACAATATTTTTCCTGCTTTTCCAGTGAAATCATCAGAGTCTGTTGCATCATGAGTCAAAACAGATTTGATCATGAACACTTTTACGTCATTTCTTTTGTTTAGCGATTTGAATTTTGAATTTAACTTCAATCTGAATAAGTTGAGAATTTTGCAGATTTTTTAAAATCAAGATTTTTTTAAACATCTCAGGTCAGATTGCTCTGTTCACCATTCCTTACTGCTAAGTGGTGTTTTTGCAGTGCAGTCAGACCCCAGGCTCTGGTGACCTGCACACTCAAGGAATGTAAAGCCGTCCTTCACCTTACATTTATCGAAGCCCATCAAATATAAGCGTACATAAACCACTGCATCTCCTATCTCCGATCCCGGCACAACCTTTGCTCATTTCCTTTTAAACTCATAGTTTATGGATGAGAATCAAAGCTCAATCTGACACAAATGATCATAATTAAGCTTTCAGGCAGCCATCAGAATAATCAGGGCATGTTAAACTGCAAGCCAAAACAGAATCCCATTTCCACTGATGACCTCCAGACTGTGACACTTATCTATAATAATGGCCCCCCGAGTGGAGGGATGACATAATAAACATGTGACCCTGTGGTCAGGTTTGTCACAAATTTGTCCTTTAACTGCACAGGCACTCTCTAATTGGTTTGGCATGAGCATTCCTTCCTGTAATTACTCACCAAAAGCAGGTGTGAAGCGCGTGGGCCGAGGCGTGCGGGTCTGAGCTGATGGGACCACTCGCCGTCCTTCAGTACATTACCCAGAAATCACCTGAGGAGGTTGACTCAGACAGATCTCCCTCATGTGCCCCATGGGGGAGCGTGATGGCTTAAAAGCAAGGTAGACATGGAAGACACATTGACCTGAGGACAAGAGATGGAGGGGGTGATGGAGCAAGGAAAAGAGTGGGATTGGAGGACAGGGGGACAGCTATCTGTGTGCTGCTGTCAGTGGCTCTCTGAGCAGTCTGTCAGTGCTGCTTTAATCAAGAAGAAGCTGCAGCAGGACTAACAGGAAACTGCTGCGCTGGAGACAATGGGACAGCCATCTGATCTGACTGTTTAACATCGTCCTCAGGGTATCTGATCTAGCATGCACAAGAACCCGCTTCAGCTGAGAACCCTCACTGAATCAATGTTAAAGTAAAGTGTGTGGACTAATATTGGTTTTCTGTAAAGATGGGGCAAAACCCACCAAGCAGACCAGTGCTGCTCATCACCATCTGCTTAGACTGGATTTAACTGCCAGGTTTCTTGGTAAAATGCTGATATTTACATGATTGTGTGATGATCAAAAATATATGCATTTTAAAAATCCATTGTTCTGCTATGTGAGAAAATCAAACCATTAGATAGGTGGTATAACTTCAAATTACCAGCAGGATGTGCTGAAGTACCACTTGCAGAATAATTCAAAAGTGCTATAAAAGTAGTAATTAACTCAAATAAAAAGATCTGTTAAAGTTTTGTTTCCGTTTAATTATAAAATAACATCTTTTTAACTTTTTATCAGAAGTAGCCTGATGTCACCTGTAGATGTTCATCTGTGTGTGAAAGCAACTAGTAGATAGTAATTACATTATATGAGTCATGTCTTAAATTTTCCTTGCAAAAAGAGGACAGAATATGTCAGAAATGTGAATTTTGATGAAAACCTTCCTTAACATAACAGAAAAAGAAGAAAAACGTTAGTTTCAGTGAATGCGTCAGCTGCTTTTGCTACAGAGAAATACTTCTTATAATGTTCTGGTTGACCAAAATGTCAGCATCTAAAAACTGACTGGTAAGATGAATGTCTCCGTGCAGGAGACAATACGCGTGCTCTAACAGATTGTGAGCTGTGTGTGGTTGTTAGAACAAAGAAATAATCACCCAAACTCTAAGTTTGTTTACTGTAACGCTGATTTCCCCTGTAGGAAACCTTAGAGCGCTGCTGATTGTAGAAGCTATAAGGGAATGTATCTCGGTTTCAACAAAATCTGTATTACAAATAAAATTATAATAGATATATAACTACTTTTCTGATCGGGGCACCCAGAAGACGGAGCGAGAACGACTGCAGCCTTTGGGACTTTGTGGAGCTCATCTCTGTGTGTTTGTGCAACAATTGGCTCTCGCTGGATTCTGTTTGGTTCAGTGCTCAGACAAAACTGTGTGTGTGGTAATGTTAACATTAATGTTATGATTGATTGAGAACAGGGCCTTTGATGACTTACTTAATGAGAGGTCTGAGGGAGCGGCACAGCAGGGTGACGGGGCAGACCTCCCACATCAAACAGCCAGCCCCACGCTGCTGCTCCATCCCTCCCATCGCTCCCTGAAGACCCTCACTGACTCCAGAGAGCAGCCAAAGACATTAAATGATGACCAAGTCTCACAGCTAAAGCAGCAGGCAGCATCCATACAGACTCGAGCCTGAGTCATTACAATGTTTTCAGGACTTTTACATAAATGATGTTTAGATTCACGTAAAAACACCTGCTCCCTTGCATTCGTGCTATTTACTATTCAAACGTT
Organism: Aphyosemion australe; assembly: GCA_006937985.1. Classification (NCBI taxonomy): domain Eukaryota; kingdom Metazoa; phylum Chordata; class Actinopteri; order Cyprinodontiformes; family Nothobranchiidae; genus Aphyosemion; species Aphyosemion australe. Next base: position 15,481 of record SSNS01000633.1, read on the forward strand.
TTTACGAGGAAAACAATTCCATAGAGATGTTGGGTTTTTAAAGCTTTGAATGGTCTTTCCTCGTCTTATTTGTTGGACCTGATTACCTCCTACGTTCCATTGAGGTCTGCTGATCTTCTGTTACTCTGCATACCCACTATGAAATATAAATCATGGGGGAATGGGCCTTTATATTTACTGCCCCCACACTTTGGAATGCACTCCCCCTCTCTGTTGGACAGGCACCGTCCCTTACTCGCTTTAAGTCATCATTAAATACCTACTTCTGTGACTTGGCATTTATCTCTGTGTTTTATTATTGACTGTTTTATCTATTTTATTTATTGTATTGTAAGTCTGTTTTATTCTGCAGCACTTTGTTCAGCTGTCATGCTGTGTTTTAATGTGCTCTAGAATGGTATGGTATGGCATGGCATGGCATGGTATGGTATGGTATGGTATGGTATGGTATGGTATGGTATGGTATGGTATGGCATGGCATGGCATGGCATGGTATGGTATGGTATGGTATGGTAAATGTTCCCACATTCATATGGATGTTTACAATTTCAAGCACCATAAGCTACGTTTTTTACTGACCTGTTGTAGAAAGTTTTTGTTTGATCATTCTATAAAGAAGATATTAAGTTTTTATTAAGATGAGACTCATTGTATCAACAAAATCACAGTGTGACAAAAACACATTTAACTGTAAATCAGTTAAAGGAAAATATTCTTTAGGTTGAAAGCAGGAGCTGACCCATTTTCAGTTAAAGTCGTCTCCATTAGTCCAGGCAGTGAAACTCATCACCCCTACAGGGGATTAAAAATAATCTAGAACTTGAAAATGAGGCTTGTAACTGAGTAATTATTTACCAATTGTACCAATAATAAAAAAAGGTGCTTACTCTAAATGAAAACCAATCTGAGGCAGGGGGCCAATGCTATATGGCTCAGAATCCCACCACACATGAAGCTTCTTCTCTAAAGTCCAACAGTAATAAAATATTTGAAAAAGCCGCCACACAATAATATTTTCAGGACATTTGCAGTTTTGATGTACAGAAGACCCCTTCTGGGACACAAATGAGACAGGCTGCAGCTCACTGTCATCCATGGACAGCCACAAAAACCACTACTGGACCACAGAAAGAGTCCTCTGGACCCTTGACTGCAGATAAAACTGGAGGAATGTGTCTGATTATCACTTGTTACCAGAGATCTGAAAGTGACATCCATTTAGAGTTTGAATCGATGACTGTATATATAAGATAGACCAACCCTCTGTGACGTCACCCGTAGGTTTCTGAAGAGCCAAACTGAAGCCCAGTGGGCGGTTCCCACCACCACCGCCATCTCGGCCGTGTCAGACATCTTGTCACTCCCGTACAATACAAAATGGGCAAAGAGGTGGAGAAGAGAGCGGGCCTGTGATGGTTGGAGCAGATGATTGACACCATCAAACTCTGAGCCAATGGAGATGCGAGCTAAAACTGAGCTAACAGAGATTTGCAGGTGCTTTTAGCCAGAAAAACGTGGTTGAGCGAGTCTAACGTTAAGCACGCATCAACTCATGGAGCTGCAGTGTTTCTGTGGTCTCCATCAGAGAGCTCCACAGGTACAGCCTCTCAGCGCAGCTATCAGAGCTAGGTGGCCATGGCACACAGCAGCTCCCAAAGGTGACAGATCATTTGCTGCTGTGGCCCCCAGACTCTGGAACTCTCTCCCCCTGAGCCTGAGATCAGTGGACTCAGTGGTCTCCTTTAAAAAGCAGCTGAAGACTCACCTGTTCAGGCTCTGGTGTGACCTCCTGTTGATTCTTCATCACTACCTTCTCTTCATGCTGCTTTGTCTACCAATTTATAATTACCAATTATTTTACTTCCCGAAAAATGGAGCAGAGACTTCTTGGATGGTCTGTTGGTGCAATCAATACCACAGCTTTCCATCTTTGTTCAATAATTGCACGTTTAACATCTGAACATGAATACACAGAGGACACGCATGGTCATGTTCAGGGAATCAAAATGGCCGAACTCTTTTAACCTGAGAAAGCAAATTATAATAAATGAACGTCTAGTTTATCATTCCTTCACCTAATCATGGAGAATTTAAACCTTTTAATATTCTTACGAACAAACCTCATGCAAACCTAACCACGGCATAACAAGTGGAAAGAATTAGAAAAAAAAGGTATTTACTGGACTGATTCATAATGACTTATGTTTTCATATTACCATTTAAATCACACTCTTCATTAAGACAATGCAAGTTGTCAAAGAGGATGACGGATGAGCGTACGAGTCAAATAAACTGCTGGCGCTCCATGTTACTGCTGGAGTACAAACACAGAGATTCTCATGTGTGGGTATGAGGCTGTGTGAGCGAGTCCTGCTCTCACAAGTTTACTCAGCTTGTGGATTACATCTTACAGATGGCTGCTTGGTGAGGGGAATGGGCTCATGTCACAGGGGGAAAATATTATTGCAGCACTGACCTCTGTTTGAAAGCGCTCTAAATGTGAGTGTTTTCTGGGAGTCCTGTTGTCTTGACTTCACAAGACACAATCAGCCTCATCAAAGGCCCAGCTCATCTCTCACTCTCACTCCAGGCTTAAACAGAAATAATCACATCAAGAGGACAAATAAATGACAAACTCACACCTGAGTGAGCTCTGTGTTTATTCATCAGAAACGACAGATCAGACACATTCAGTCACTGTTTGAGGTCATGGAACCAAGACTCCAGGGTTTTTCTAACAGCAAAAAAAAAAATCTCTGTGGTATTTACTTTAGACTAAGCTCCATCCTTCCTCAAATTAACATCAAAGTGTGTCCGTGTCAGGAAATGCTTGTAAACTCAGTGTGGTTTTGCTCTCCTGCCATCATCTGGAAGCCTGAAGAGTCAAATAAAGAGAATGTTGTCTGTTCTGTCTCCAGTATCTCTGATGTTTGATGTGAATCTGTTAGACTTTTAGGAAGAAGTTTGTTTCAGACACACACTGATTCTATCAGCAGGCACAACGTCTGAGATTTACAGAAGAGGCAGGAGTGGCTAAGTATGACACAAAAAGTTCGTGTCACAAAGTTTATTGCTTCAGTTTTTTTGTGATTTCAGTTTGCACAAACTCCAAAATGAACTGCTCATGACAATTAACTTAATTTAAAACAAGATCCATTTCCACTACATTTGCAAAGAAGACTTCAGGATGCCCCAAAGTCCAGCTGCACCAGGATTGTTTTCTAAAGTTGATCCAGCTGCAGGACCAGGGTAGCCTGGCAAGCCATCCTATATATGTGAATATATAGTCTGGCCACGAACCATTGACGGCTCTCAGTCGTGAGGCGGGATCTACGGTTGTCTTTCAAAATGTCAGCACGCAATTGGATAGCGCTAGGACCAATCAGAGTGACGAACAACATGACGTAATCACGGCGACGGAAAAGCGGGAGGCTTTAATAGCGTCTAGCTTCAATGATTTCTGTCGTTTTTGTATGAAAAACACGCGAATATCAGGTGTACTGGGACATTGCACTACTTTGTTTGATACAAATAAGAAGCCGCTAAGTATATCAGACAGACTTACGCACGTTGGAGTCTAAATAATCCAATGTTGATGACAAAGCCGTTTCAAACCAACGTGTTTTCCGAGTTGCCGCCATGTTGCTTGGGTTCGCGGCGTTCGCGGCCGCAGCGCTGACGTCATCGGCTACTCCCGCTCTGTGATTGGCCCATGATATAGAGCGCTGTGATTGGCCCAACCAAAACTATAGCGAGTTGTGATTGGATAAACACAGCAGTGGTTTGGGCTGCGAGGTTTCCAATGAAGCGTGCCTAGACCAAACTCTGCAAAGCAAGAATTGGTCTAGTTCACTAGGCTAGGACCAGGGCACAACCACTGCAGAACTTTCTCAGGAATGGCAGCAGCAGATGTGAGTGCATCTGCAGCAGGATCTGAGATGAAGACTTCTGGAGGATGGTCTGGTGTCAAGAAGGACACCAAAGAAGCCACTTCTAATCAGGAAAACCATCAGGGATATCAGAATCAGAAGGGTTTTATTGCCATATGTGCAAGAAATCACAACATTAGGAAATTGCTGCGGTACTTGGTGCAAAAAGAAAGATAAGAGATAAGCAAATATAAGAAGTAATAATATACTCATGATAAAATAATAATATAAAAAGTGGCTAGATTTAAAGAAGCAGCTACTATATACACAGTGCAGGTACTAATCAGAGTGGATCAGCTTCAGGTACAAACACAACACCGGGTCATGTGACTGGGACCAAGCGACTGGAGTGGGCAGCCCTAGGATTGACATTCATGAGTCCAACAGCAGAGGGGAAGAAACTGTTCTTCTGGTCCGAATGGATCTGAACCTCCTGCCAGATGGGAGCGGGTCAAAGAGACAGTGTCCAGGATGACACGGGTCAGCTGTCAGCTGGATAGACTGATATTCTCAGAATCAAAAGAATAAAAAAGTTTTTGTTGTCTCTGAATGAGAATGCAATGACTATAGTGTATTTGGCACAACAAATTGAAACACAAGATATAAGAAAAATGAAAAGGTAGATATTAAAATATACACATACAAATAAATCCTAACTGGATGCAAACAGCTTTAAAGATCAACTTTACTCATATTTTTAACCCCTTAAAATTCCGGGTCCCATTACTGTAATGTGTTTTGTCCCATGGGCGGGACGTTGGAAAGCTAAATACATTTGCAGTGGTCTTTATTAGGAATAAATGCCTTGTAAGTCACACTCTGGATTTGGAGTCTTATTTTCTGATATTTGGACATCTCACCTCTACCACTGACTCTGTTTGCTCTGCAATGTTGATGTTTTATCTCCACTAATAACACAAGCCTGGAGGAGTTCTGCTGTGTGGTGGAGTTGCTAATGCTAATGGTTAGCTTCTACTAGCTTGCTGCTGTTTCCTGGATGAAAAACCAACAACAGCCTTCCCTGTCGTGAGTCAAGATGGGTGAGTCCATGAATGTTAAGTGACAGTGTGACGTAGATCTGTCAGGATTTTCTGAGCCAAGCGTTTTTCCATCTATTTTCCATCAGAAGCTAATGCAGGAGATAGGTGTAGGAGACTATTTTCATGTTCAGCCTGCATGAAAAACTCAGAGTGACCGATCATTTTCAAAAATAATATAATAATAAGTAAAAAATGACTTTTTAGTGAAACTGCTCTTTAATACAGCAGCAGAAATATTATGACCTGATGACTGTTCAAGAGAGTTTTTATTTATTATTATTATTATTATTATTATTATTATTAGTAGTAGTAGTAGTAGTAGTAGTAGTAGTAGTAGTAGTAGTAGTAGTAGTAGCAGTAGTACCTTGATCCATTTCAAAAAAAGTTCTTCAGACGCGTCAGCAGGTGTTGGTGTGAGACGTCTGTATCAGCTGTTTTCTCTGTGGGTGTGACCAACCCTCTTTGTCAGATCTGCCAGGCTGGCCACACCCACCACTATTGGGTGGTCCCTAGTGAAGGTGATCCCAGTAGGCCCCCTTCTTGCTGGTTGATTGTCCTCGCTCCTTGTTTTTTGATCTTTATGACCTCTTTAATCTGGTGTTTGTATCTGTTGCTTTCTGATCCAGCTATTCTCCCGTTGTCCCAGACAGTCCATGATGTGATTGTTTCTGGTACAGTAGTCTGATATGGCTGATATGCCTTCTAGAGTCCTAGAATCCCCCAAGAAGCTTTACAACACAACCAGCCATTCACCCATCCACACACAGTGGTGGTGATTAGCTACATTGTAGCCACAGCTGCCCTGGGGCCAGGGTTCATAGCAGGGATCTATAGGGAGAGCCCAGCTTCTACGATGATGGGCTCCCCCGGAAGTCCTCAACTACACACCCAGAGGGAGCCCAAAAAAAATGATCCAGCCCCCCGTCTGCTGTGAGGCAACAGTGCTACCACTTTTGCCACCATGCGGTCTAAATCCGCATCTCATTTAAACAAAAAAGACACACATAAACATTTTTGTAACTAAAAATACGCAGCATCTTAGTCCTTAGCATGACATTTTTAACTTTTCTACATTAAAGGAAGCTGGAAAACTTCTAGTTTTGGACAAAAAATACTTTGTTTAAAAAAATCTTCCTAGTTTCATTCAGTTTTGATTTTGTTCTAATTCATTTTTCATATTTGGAACTGTCATTTTTGTCATCATTCGTATCTTCTCTTTTTGATTTCTTTTTTCAAATAGAAAGTTAACAAACAACTGCAGCAACAAATAGACTCAATTTTACAACCAGTCCTTTCCAAAGGGTTAATGCAGGAAGGAATGTGTGCCTCAGATGAATTATTAATCAACCACACACACACACACACACACACACACACAGAGAAGGTAATGAGAATGATGATGGACTCAAAAGAGATATTCACATAGTTTCCACTTCAGGACGCATCAGTCTTTGACCATCTTCACAGCCAGTCTGTGAAACTCTGTGACACTTCTGGGATGTTCAGATTGAGCAAAAAGCAATGTTTTTTTATTATAAACTATTTTCTATTTAAAGATATTTCTAAAAATGCCTTTATCCCCAAGAACAAAACAAAGAAAAACATTAGTTGTCATAAGATTTTTTTAAAATATCTAAATTGTGCTTCTGCTTTGTATAAAATGTCCCCACCTCCATCCTTAGTCAGCAACAGGTGCAGTAATTGTATTTCTTCAATGAGAATTAAAAGTGCATCAAATCCCATTGCAGCTAATTGTATAAAGCCATTTAAAGTTGGGGAGACACATTTCGTTTTAATTGTGAGAACTGTTTGCCCCAATTTGTTCAGCGTTTTAGCTAATGATATTAAGGTGGATCCATTAAGCAGGTTGGAGGGCGTTCGCGCACGGCGGGGTCTGAATAGATGTGTGTGAGTGAGGAACAGCTGGTCACCCATGGATTGACTTAACCTCTGTCACTTTGATGGCTTTTGTGTTTAACACTTGCCTAAAAACAAAGACAGATGTCCTCGACACACCCCAACCACACACACACACACACACACATTGGGGTTGACCGCTACACACACACACACACACACACCAACGTTAGTTAAGTTTAGTTTTCAGATGAATGTTTTAGTCTTGACCTGCTGAGAACTGAATTTTTATTTGGTGTGTGTGTTTTTTTTTTAGCTATTACAGATAAGAAGGACTCTATTAAAATAATAATAATAAAAAACCTCAAGATTAAATACAATATTGTTGACAAATTTCTTATAATAATTCATAAAAAATTATATCATAAATAAAAAATGTAGTGCTTCTAAATACTGTAATAAAAACAGGTCTAAGTTGAAGAGAATAAAATATCATGGTGCGAGAAGCCGATGTCATCTTAAGAGGATGCAGGCCCTCAGGAGCTTTTGAACATTTCAATTCTAGCTGAGGTTTTCAGATTTGAAATTCAAAAGTCCAAATCTGATTTCTAGATTAGGTCAAAGGTCTAGCACCGGTACTGAAGCAAATCATTGTTATTAAATTAGCTTGTAACTCCCAACCAAAGGGAATGTCAGCATTTCTTTTGTGTCCATAAGTGAGCCGAAACCACTCTAACCTTTGGCATAATTTAATATGCTCTATAGCTTTATAGGGATTTCTAATTCAAATTTGAACACCTTTATTATTTTTCATACCTTCTTAAATAAAGGGCCTTTGTTTTCACACAGAATAAAGATGCCTTAGGAGCAGAATGTCCCTGTAACATCAAACTGATTTAGGTAGACGTTACAGATGACCTGAGAAAGACAAGGTACTGAAACAGAGTGAGAATGTCCCAGTCTGCCTTCAACGAGCTGCCTAAACCTTGAAACTAAAAATGAGGTTGTCAGACGGAGTAACTGTGATATTTCCATTCAGAATGACCAATCTTCAAGTCTCTATATTTCCAAACTTTTGTATTTTTCCTTTTCTTTTTTCTTGAGGTTCTGTTTGCTGACTAGGTGCAGTGATAAAAATGATGCTAAGGAAATCTGCATCTCATACCAGCTAAAAGAGAATGTGACCTGACTAAAACACAAAGGAAAATTCTTTTGGACTTGGGTTGACACCCTTCTCAAAAACAACATGGTACATGCAGACTGCTACTGAAAGTTTAACATATTATTATTATTATTATTATTATTATTATTATTATTATTATTATTATTAGTAGTAGTAGTAGTAGTAGTAGTAGTAGTAGTAGTAGTAGTAGTAGTAGTAGTAGTATTGACCCTTTAATTAACTAATTCATACTGCAGGCTCCTCTATGACCCTTACAGCTTCTCCAAGGCCCCTTTAGGCCCCTTTAGGCCCCTTCAGTAGGGAACACATTTCCCATTATAACACATGAGACAGATCTGTTTCTAAGTCATGCAGTGAAGTGAAAAAACTCTGAAGGTTCTTGTCTCTACCGCTTTAACCTGACTAATAATATGTTCACCCAGCTTTGAATCCCTGATTGTTCGCTAACTTTCCAAATTTGGATCAACTGTGTATTAAAGGCCATTAAATAAACAGCTTTTTAAAGACTCTGCAGCAAAAGCCAAAACATATTTTAAAATAAGAAAGTTGTGACTAAATTTATATCAGCAGCACAAATTTACTCCATGCAGACCGTGCATTATTGGTTTAGCATTAAAGTCTAAAACAGCTTGAGACATGGGTGGGAATAAGGAACCTTCTGTGTCTGAATTAAGACTGTATAATCAGATTCTCATTAGAATTCATTTCCCCTTTGGCCTCATTGTTCCTCGCTCTCTGCCTCCCCGCTCTGAGTGAAAGGGAGTTCCCTCTGCAATGAATGTTAACCAGTCGGAGGATGAGAGCGAGCCAAGCACTGCTGTGCTGTTGTGATCCACTCAGGCAGATCAGCATTTGACTGAGAAGTTTTTAATAGCTCTCTGGAGTTGTTCCATAAATAGCTTGGCTCTGGCCATTATTTGTCCCTGTTTCCTTTTTATTTTTTTGAGAGGGAGACCATTGTGAACCACACAACCAAGCCAAGGCAATCATTTCCACTCCTTTAAGCAATTTGGGGGGTATGAATGCTTCTGATTTATTGTCTACTCAGTATTAAAATCTGTGGGTCAGATTATTTCTAATCACACCAAGTTCATCTGTGCATTACTCTTGCTGGGCCGGAGCACCTAACAAAAGCACAAACTCATCAGAACTCCAAATGAAACAGATTTTGGGAAACATTCCATTCAGAATGCCTCACAACAAGAAGGCTGCAGGCTCCACTTTCAGCCGAGACCTTCCCGTGTGCAGCATGTGGTCCTGGTTTCCCTTCTACAGTGTAAAACATGCATCTTAAGCTAATTGTGATTAGGATGTGGACAAGTTGAATGCACTAATCACTGTGGTTTGCTAAGTCTCACTGACAGCTTCACATCAAGCCATTCTGGATGCTGACCCAGACAGACTGAGTACATCATCACTATACAATATAGCAATACACTCTTTCTCAATCCTTAATATAGTAAAACGTTTCAATTTGCAGCTTCAGACATAGGAAACAATTTGCAGGATTGTTTTGACCTAAATTTGCATTAAAGAAAACTGAATAAAAAAACAAACAGAATAAATATTGTGCATTTTTAACAGAAGGAACTTGAAGATCTTCTTCATCTCCACAAGCTAAATCAGCAGGAATCAGGTGGTCCTTGGACTGAAGCCTTTAATCAGGCTTCACAGACAGCAGTGTTTATGTCAGGAACCAGAAGTGACCAAGCTGCAGGTTGCATCACTACTGTGGCTGAAAATAGAAACACTGTGTTGTATTTACATGGAAACCAGCCTGTGGAGTGCTGTGAGGTCAGAAATCCCAGCTGTCCCTGAAAGGCAGCGTGAACTTCCTGTGAACTCCTGACAGCGTACCTGCTGATGGACCATCCTTATACACCATCATCTGTGTGGGTGGTCTTTGCATTCACAGCCCCAGGGTGATGGGGGGGTGGAGAGGAAGCTGGGGCAGCAGCCATTGTTGCAGACAAAGAGAAAGGGTGACGTCAATCATTAAGGAAATTAGAGAAACAAGACATTTTAATCTCCATGTCTGAAACCTAATTTCTCGGTAATTCTTTGTCCACCAAACTGACCTTAGTTCAGTTTCTCCTCTTTAAAGGTGGCTGGTTGTTCTGGACCACCACATCTCCACCAGCACCACCACCCAGCCACCTAAACTTTACCTGTCTGAACTAAGAGCTCTTCATTCATGTAGAATAAATAAGTAAATAAATAAATAAGTAAATACATAAATAAATATGCTTTTATGGGGTTCAGTCGAGCCATAGAACAATGAGGTGCAGACACAGACAACAGGGTTTGTCTCATCATTTCTACAGATGTCTAAATATCACCAGTCTACCTTCGAGATGCTGGTTTAAACAACAGTCTGTGGTTGTGAACACTGCTGATCTCCAGTCAGTATCTGTAAATGTGCTGCAGTGAGACACCCAATGTCTCAAACATGATCAATAAGCTGGTGTTATTACAAGAGCTGACAATGTTTATTAATGTTATTTTAACAAGAAATCCAATTACTGCATTAGATTCTGTTCTAGTTTTAAGAATTCTAGCCAAGCAGCTTTTGCTTACCCAATTGGTAGTTTTTTTTACTCAAAACAAGAAATTTGGATCATATCTAAGAATATTTACCTTATTTTAAGTAGTGCTATTTTTTATAAAAGATTTTTTTAGACTAAACATAAGATAAAATATCTAAAAATGAGCCTTTTTCTACTTTCTTAGAAATCATTTTTTGCAGTGCAGTCTTTACTATGTCTAGATCACATAGAGTCACATTTTTGTTTCTAGAAATAAAAACAATGAAAGAAAAATTGGAGAGTTGTTGCATCAATTCAGACATTTTTTATTAGAATTACACCAAATAATATGATAAAATACTAACAGATACAACATATTTTTGCAGAAATTAAAGATTTGTTGTAAATTCTGAAGACGTTTGTGGTTTCTCTGTTCACTCCAGCTCTTCTGCAAGTCAAAGAAATGTTAATTTACTCTAATTCTACTAATCACAGCTGAGAAGCCATCACAATGTTTTGCCCACAGACTGACACTGTTATCTGAAACACACATTAAATACAGATTTTAGACCTTATTTTGGGTTCAAACACACACACGCACGCACACACGCACACACACACGTACGCACGCACGCACACACGCACGCACACACACACACACACACACACACACATGCACGCACGCACGCACCCAAAAAAGCTTTACCTCCCTGACATATTCAAAGAGAATCTCCTGAAATCGTTCCAGTCAGCATAGGATTAGCTTTAATAAGAGTCGCTGCAGCTGTTAGGGGAGACATTCATGAGTTACTGTGAGCTGTAAAGGGTTTGATGAATTCACGGCACTGTTACTGCTGTCAAATAAAAGCTTACTATGAAAACATGGTGTAAAACTGCCTGTTTTATTGGAACAAGTGTTACCATTATGTTCAGGGACAATATTATGGTGTGCCGCCTGTGAAAAATGAATGTGCTGATGTGCAAACAGCCTGTGTCTGACTCCCAGCTTTATTATCACATGGCTGTAATTATAAACAGTAGCTGTTAATGGTGCAACTGTTTGTTCAGCCTCAGTTTTATACAGAGAGCAGGTTTGGTTTCATTATGTATGAAATATGCTTTATTGAATCAGGAGCGACTCTGGGGGCTGTGTTTATCAAGATTAACAACCATCTCTGAGCTAAAAAGAAACCTGGGAGGCAAAACAAAGACCAATATTTGCTGACAGAAAAATCCTGACAGAGAGCTGGAAGAGTTTTATTCTTTAACACATTTAACACTTTCAATTTATAAACAAGTTTTTAATTGAAATAAGACGTTTCTTACGGTGACAGTAAATTAAAACAAGGAAGGGACACAACAAATAGCTAGCTAGCATGCTAGTAGGTAACGGATCCCCCCAAACTCCCTCATTTACACACACTCATTGTTGATTTATATAGATAAAGCTGTGTTCATTGTTCTCATTTCATATGATTTTAATGGTAAATGGCACACACACACACACACCCTGGTGGTGATGAGCTACATCATAGCCACAGCTGCCCTGAGGCACACTGACAAATAGTTAAATTTCTATGTAGTGTTGTTGCTGCCTACTGGTAGAACTGAGTATTGCGCTTTGAGTACATGATTAATTAGGACACACAGGTTGCTGGAGACTGAAAACTCAAGCTGGAAAATAAACTAAGGACAAAATGGACATTATCGACAGCAGTCGCTTTTGAATGTCTGGTAGACAAGCATACATAGTATGCTTGTGTATTTATTTGATTATTAGTATTATAAAGTAAATTATCTGTAAATTTGATGAATTGACTTTATTTGTAAAATAGTTTATTTGATGAAGGGAAATAAATGATTGTTTTAGAATTCATTCAGTGTTCATTTAGTTACAGCTGACTAAGGCCCTGTCCACATGTAGCCGGGTATCTCCCAAACGAAGATATTTTTCTACGATTCGGCCTGTCATCCACACAAAAATGCAGATTTACGCAATGAAAACGAATCTTTTTTAAAACTCCTGCCAAAGTGAAGATTTGCGTTTTCTTTGTCTTCAGCATTTCTGTGTGGACAGAAATAACTGGAGTTTTATGTTTCACAACGTCACTGACAAAAATACTGACGGCCCGTGTGCGACCTGTGTTTACCCTCAGAGCTGTGCTCGTGTTATCGATCGTCCAAGCGCTTTTTGAAGCTTGTTGACTTTATACTCCAAAACTACATTAAAGAGCAATTCTACCTCCTTATCGGTCCACACAAGTGAGCTAGGTGCCATGTTTCATGTTTTGTTGAAGTTGAGCAGGAAGAAGAAATGGATAGGATTCGGGGGAACTACTGCCACCTACAGGTCTGGCATGCCTATGAATGTGCTTAACAATGCACTTGTGCGGTTACATGTGGATGGAGTTTTTTCTAAAAACGAGGTGGTGTGGATGCTATTTTTTGGGAGGGTGGATATTTGTGGATTGCACACCCTGCTACGTGTGGACAAGGCCTCAGAAGGAAAAAACTTTTCACCACACCAATAATTTTTTAACCCAACACTACTGCCTCTGATTTCTCTTACTTGCTGAATAAGTTTTGTTTGTTTGTTTGTTTGTTTGTTTGTTTGTTTGTTTGTTTGTTAGTGAAACCGAGTTCCAGGATTATCACTTTGATAAATAGATGCCATTCTCATTAAGGGCCCTTCAGTTACTGGGTCACTTAAGGTGAGTGACAGCAGCCCCTGAGAAATTGCATTTTCATTTAATAGCATTAATTGAAGTGCTGATGTGTTTGTGGCTTTTATAGGTTTTGCAGCTTGGCAGAATCGACACAGCTGGCTGCCAAAGACAGATGACATGCTGCTATGACTGATTAATAGTAGCTGTGACATATGTGTTAGACGTGAAACATTTCAAATTTAATATTAAAAGAGCACATCATTCACTGCTCAAAAAGCCACTCTCATAAACTAAGCTGAGTATGAATCACTGTGAGAGAAATGTTTCTCAGACCTGACATCGCTCAGCCAAAGCTGAATCAAACAGTGACAGCAAACAAAACATTTCATCTTGTTCCGCTCACATCTTCAGCAGAGTGCCATAATGTTTATTAACGAGCCTGCTATGGCTTCAGGCTGGAAACCAGAGGAAAATAAAGAGGCCAGATTCATGACATGAAGATTCTTGCACTGATCAGTGCTGGAGAGTTATGCAGGAGCAGTTGGAAGTGACTTCTTTCAAGTGTTTTTTATTTATTCGCTTTATTACCCAGATGCTCACTGACTTACTGACTAATAGATCTAAGGGGACACAACATTAGGATGCTGCTTTTTGTTGTTAAGACGGTCCAGAAGTAAAGGTGAGATTACATGCAGAACTGATCGACAGCTGTGAGAATTAATGACTCTGAGTTAATTTTTTGTTTTTGTCTTTTCAGTGATTAATGCATCATCAGCACTGTTGGATGAATACATATTTTTATGTCAGGATCAGTCGTCCTTATGGGGACCAAAGCCCAGTTCCAATACAACAAAATGTCATTTTTAGTATAAAGGTACAGACCTGAGTGTTGTAACAAACAAAAACAAAAGTAAAGTTTTTCATTCCTTTGGATCAAAGGGAAGCAAAGACAAAGTCTCTCATCCTGTTTGTCAATCATCCCTCTGCCATAATGTGAAAAAATGGACTCAACATTCAGGCTGAAGACAAAAGAACTGATGGAAGAAAATGTTTACGCTGAAGAGAACAGAAACAAAGTGGAAGAAAAACACAGGAACATAAAACAGAGGAAAGCAACATAAGGATCTGTCCATGAACTTATAACACAGGGTAAATGCAGGTGCGAGGTGGTTAATGGATGAATGGGTCAGGCTAATAACCAGATGAATAACATGGACAACAACATGCATTAAACACAAGGAAAACACACAACCACAATTAATGAAGATAAACAGGGAACACAACTAAATAAGCAGACCAGTATGAACACAAAAACCCTACTACATGGTTGTAATGAGTTTTTTAATTGTTTTGTACAGGGTGGTTTTAGTTTATTTAACATAATTGTGATGAGTTATTAAAAATAATATAGTATAATAAAGGATGGATGCTTCTTCTTTCCCTCCTCCTAACCCTGTCTTTGCCTGCTGCTGCTCTTTGTCTTGTCATTCTATCTGGAGCGTCTCTGCATTTTCCTCTGGATTTTTCTTTTTTTCTCTTCATTCATGGATCTGGTCAGCTGGTCTCTAAATGCAATTGATCAAATTTTCTTTACCCAAAGAGGGAGAGCCTTCCTGCCCTGACAGAATGCACTCGATTGGAAACATGATGAATTCCCGGGGCAAGTGGAAGTACATGTGTCTGTTGTTGCTGCCTGTTGAGGACGTAGAAGATATTTATATAATTGGACTCATGATATTCCAGGTTCTGCTGCTTGGAACTAGCGGGTTCCTGGTGCATCGTAAATTTCAGAGGCTGTCGGGAGCAATTAGCAAGCTGCCTGACCTCTACAAAGGGATGTGTCGTGCTGTTAACACTCAGACTCATGTATTGCACAAAAAAAATCGGAAACTGGATACTCTGACCATCAAACTGACTGCGTTTTTGGAACTCATCTGTGGAGTGGAAAACAACTTAGAGAAGTTCTCAGCTCGGCTTGGTGGAACTGACCCGGATTCGGCTGCTTGGAGTTGCTCTTGACACCACTGAGAGACCTTAAGGCAGAGGCAACAAGTCTGCACCAAAACAATTGCTTGTTTGTACCGGGACACTGGTTCAATGACAATAAAATATATTCTATTCTATTCTAACTCTGGATCACAGGGACAACGGTGGCTCAATAGTTAGGAGTTTGCTCTGTAACTGTTGGGTTGCTGGTTTGAACCCAGGCTCTATCCTTGGGCAGGACATTTCCCCATAATTGCCTGCAGGTGGTGGTCGAAGGGACCAGTGGCGCCTGTGTGCTTCTGTCGGTGTCTCCCAGAGCAGCTGTGGCTACAATGTAGCTCATCACTAGTGAGTGGATGGTTGAATGACTGACTTTAGTGTAAAGCGCTTTGGATTCCTCTGATTCAGAAAAGTGCTTTAACAGTTATCACAATCTTCAATGGCTGTCAGTGGTTGCATTTAGACCAACCTTGGCAAAGTCTTTAGATGGTATCAGTGCTTCACAAGACCTGAGTGATTTGGTGTTGGAGGTTTATCAAATCCTAGCCGTGAGTCTCACCAGAAGGGCAATAAAACAACCTTGTTTTCTATTTGCCACAAATAATAAGTAAATATGATTTTATCCATAGCAAAAAGTCACACACACACACACACACATGAACAACACACACATACACCCACACACACATGAACACACACACACACACACAGTGGGACTATAATTGTAGCCTCACATTTTGCCATATATTTCTGAACCTGAAAATGATGACCATATTTTAATGAGCCCACATTAAGCTCTCCTTGTGTGGACAGACCCCCACACACAGAGAGATTCACCCATTCCCTATTTCATCCATCTTTCCGTTCATCAGTCTCTTCTAATAACCACATATGACTGTTTTCAATAACACAGAGTCCAGTGTTGTGTGGTGTGAAAGTTATAGGCCTGGGCTGAAGGCTGTGCTCTGTGACACCTCGTTAAAATACCAGCTGCAGTTGCAGCCATAAACTAGACAATTTGTGTTAGCTGATAAGCCTCAATAGCCTTTTAATGGCTGCATTTACCCAGTAAGACCAATATTATTGTTGGGCATGACATTGTGACGTGACAGCTTGTTCATGTTGGAGAACAACTCTCTCACTTGTGTTGAACTGGGATTATAAGCAGGTTGTAC
This sequence comes from Aphyosemion australe, assembly GCA_006937985.1. Taxonomy (NCBI): domain Eukaryota; kingdom Metazoa; phylum Chordata; class Actinopteri; order Cyprinodontiformes; family Nothobranchiidae; genus Aphyosemion; species Aphyosemion australe. Next base: position 31,842 of record SSNS01000633.1, read on the forward strand.
TGTGAAGCTGCAGCACAGAGCATTACAATACAAAGTTTAGACATTCCATGTTCTAGTGATTTTAGTCTCTATTGATCTTTTGAATGCAAAACCTGGATAACTGAGCTGAAATGTATTGATTTATTTTACAACAAGTGTCAGGCAGGCTGAAATAATCCATCCATCATACCTGAAACAGAGCTGACATTATTTTGACTTTGTGTTTAAAAAAACAAAATGAGAGCTATGAAAAGGACTTTTACAATCTGCACAACTGCTTAACATTGAGGTAAAACAAAATACCATCTGATGGAACCACTGATGTTTGCACACCATATTCTGTAAGATACAGGTGAACCTAAAAAAATATGAATATTGTGAAACAGTCAGAATTCCAAAAAAGAGTCTTAATTCCCATCAGTCATTAGGTTTTAGGTTGTTTGTTCAGCAGATAGCACCTTAGGCAGGAAGTAGACAGGGCTACAACTACAAAACTGTCTAAATATAATATAATATAATATAATATAATATAATATAATATAATATAATATAATATAATATAATATAATATAATATAATATAATATAATATAAGAATACCTTTATTTGTCCCTCAGTGGGGAAATTGCAGTATTGCAACAGCACAAGTACAGTAAAGTAAGGTGAAGTAAAGTAAAATATGAGTAGTACACAAACAATAGCACACAAAAGTTTATGGATTTCACAAATCAGTGGGACTGACTGATGGGGATCTAACAAAGAAAAATAAAGTGTCAGTTTCCAAAATAATTCATTAAATCCTCTAATAAATAAAAATGTTTGATTAATCTTTTTTTTCTGTATTTGAGAAGCACTTTGTGGTTTTTTTGAGAAGTGCTAAATAACAAAAAATGTACTTACATACGTAATAAACAAAATAAAACTACGTACAATTCCACACGTGCGGATGTCTGGTTCAAAAGCAAAGAGAATAAATGAAAAATGAGAGAAAACATTTGTTCTGCAGTGAAAATTAAAACTTCTGGTTATGAATTTATAATCCCATTTTGACTTCAGAGTAGCAATCTATTTCCATGCAAAGCTGTTCATTTTTCTAACTTCCACATATACAATGTAGGGAGTGATGCTTCACAGGATGTGTAATAATCTGCTCTTTAGCACCATGTGATTGAGGGGAAAAAAGACCTGTTGAAAAAGAGGCTATTTAATTAAGTAGCCAACAAAATACAAATCTCAATAACTTGGGAAATAATTGTGCAACCCTCATTAGGCATTCCATCTGGGCAATTACCTTCTTTTTAGCCTCAGGGAGTTATAAATGACTGGACGGTAATTGAAGCCAGCAGTCAGTGAGAGCCTGAGATGAACTGAATTACACAGTGTCATTAAAACAAATACATCAAATAATTATGCGATGGAAAATAAATGAACTGAACGCGTGTAATTGTTCTTTCAAATTAGTTCTCCCAGCACTCTCACAGACGTCGCTCAGAGGATCCTCACAAGCATTCTGCCTGCAGGAGCAATAAATACATCCCTCCCGTTTAGTGCAAGGTTTACATTGCCTAATTAGTTTTACAGTTTTTACAAAGTGCCTCATTGCTCACATCATTTAGCATTAAGATAAGGGCGAAGAAGGTGCCAGTGATTCTGCTGCTGGCATCATTTTATCATAAGAGAGTAAACGGAAGATCTTCTTTCATTCCAACATTTATAAGTTTAAGCAGCGCGCAATTGAAGAAAAGCTCATTTCTTCTTTCAAATTTAGAACACACGGCTGAGTAAAACCATTATGTGAGACACGTCTTTGTCCACTCTGATAGATTACTTTCTTGATTTGGTCTAAAAAAGGGGGATTCCTCTCCTTTTTTACCTTGAACTCTGCAGAGGAGCATGTGCTTGAAACATTTTCAGCCGAATTGATAGTGACCTGATTTATGGGCCTTATTGCACCGTATAATTAATTTTATGCATATGACTTCCTTTATAATTACCATACGGGCCGATTGGAGAAGTTCACTGCTTATATGAAGCCATCAATAATTGCAGATTCATCACTGGGCTGGTTGAAAGTCTGCCCGAAGAGAGGATTAAAAAAATGTCTCTGGAAGGGAGAAATTGTGAGAAAGGGCAAATGCTCCAGGTTGACCGAACCCTCAGAACAGATGTGAAGGACATTTAGAGGCTGTTTGTTTTGCCTTCTATTTCAAATTCTTTTATTATTTTGTTTCCTTTGAATTCCTTTTTGGGACGGCTGTTTCCATTAAGAATAATGTGTTTAAGCTGCAAATTGTTGTTTTAGCCAATAACTAAGCAGGAAATAAAGAATTTGATTAAACTGCATCTCTACAAGAACATTGTGATTTAGGACAGTTGTGAGATACAGCTTGTGGTGAGCTGTTTTTAAGCATGGTTTGTCACCGTCTTCTTCCTAAATAGGCCAAAACAGTCTGATTTCTGGTGTGTGGAAATCAAAGATGGCGCCGCACTCCCAAAATGCATTGCGTCATGACCTTGGTTCCAAGGCTCTATATAGGGCTTTGGAACCGGCGTCATGACACGATGCATTTTGGAAGTGCGGCGCCATCTTTGCTTGAATGCAGCTCAAAATAAAATGTCTGTATCGAGACAGATTATGTCCAGATGCAAAGAAATTATACTAAGAAAAAAAAGAGTGTCTTGGAAATGTGGAGGTGTGAAATGCATCAGTGGAGAAGAGACCCTGAAAATCTACTGCCTTTGACCTGCTCTGATATATTTTCTTACCTTGTCTGTGGAGTCAGCTCACACACCACAAACCAGTTTCAGAATCTTTGGAGGCGGATATCCAGTTTACCAATGGTTGGGTACAGGGTTGGGTCCAGAGGGAGGGCCTGGGGGGGCACTGGCCACCCCTCCAGAAAATACTCTGGACCCACCCCTGGTTGGTTACATGATCTGGTGATTTTTAAGCCTCCACACTGTGAATGTATCATCATTCAACTGAAGGTAAGTCATCTTGAATACTGAGTAAAATGCATTTGAGTTATTTTTATTTAAAAGAAAAACAAAAAAAATGCAAACATTCAGGATTATTAGTGCAAGAATAAATTGATAAGCATTAGCTGCTTTTTTTTCTCCTAGAGGTATTTTTACTGATGCTGCCGGGACATAGATTCTCATAACTTTGAAAATTCTTAACTATAAGTTTGTAAAATTTGCATGTACTGAATAAGTACTTCAGTTTAAAAGTTAAATAAAGCAATAAACAAATGTTTGCACATTTTTCTTCATTCAAATTATTTTATAGAACAAAAGCAGATCAGTTACTATATAGAAATCATGTCATAGCATTAGTAAAGAATTGGATATCAACTGGATATCAGCTCACCTCACAGCCGCTATTCTTCTTTTGGTAACATCCGATTCTTGGGCTCTCTCGTGTTGCTTCCAGGTGGAGAAACAATGAAAAGATAGTCCATTTTCAAGCTAAGTCCCTTGCCGATCGTGCAACCTAAAATTACAACCAAGTAGCCTACATTAAGTCTGTTCCTCAGTCCTCAATTGTTTTAAGTGCTTTGATGGCCTGGCAAGATGGTGCCTCATTGCAAAATCCTTTGGGCGGCATCACATTCCAAAGTCCTGTTTCTCGAAAAGAATGGTCACTTAGCTTTTTTTTACTTTGATGATTGGATTCATCATCATCATCATCATCATCATCATCATCATCATCATCATCATCATCACTTTATTTATATAGGACTATGATTGCACAAACAGTTAAAAAAAAGAAAAAGAAATAAAAACAGTCAAAGCAACAACTCAATTAAACATAATAAACACAATTAAACACATGCCAATTACTCTGAATGACTAAAAAGCTAATAAATAAAAATGTGCTTTCAATCCACTCTTAAAAATCATGAGAGACGGAGCCTGTCTAACTTCCGTCTGAAGGCCATTCCATAATTTAGGTACCAAGACTAAAAAAGTGCGATCCTCTCTTGATTTCAGACATGTTGTTGGCACTTCTAGCTGTAGCTGTTCAGCCGGACGAAAGGCCTGTGAAGGAAAGTACAGGTGCAGAATGTCTGATGGATAAAAGAGACAGGCCCCATGCAGGGCCTTGCATACAAATAAAATAATTTCAATATTAATCCTGAACTGAGGATGCCAATGAAGGACAGCCAGAACTGGGGAAATGTGATCACCTTTCCTGATGCTCGTTAAAAACCGAGCAGCCAAGTTTTGGACCATGTGTAACTAGGAAACTGTAGCTTGATTGATGTCCATATACAAATAGTTACAGTAGTAGTAGTAGAGTAGTTCCTTAAAGCAACATTCCGTTACTTTTACACCTTAAAATTATGGTTTTTTGTAAAGTTTTTGCGTCATAGAATTATCTATTATATTCATGTTCATACCTGTGATAGTGTTGGGGGGTCCCACGTCTGTTTACTGCGCTATACAGTTTTTGAGCTTCGGGTAGCGCCGGAAGTACTGACTGGGTGTCGTTTTACAGCACAATATGGCAAGCCAAAGGGATAAAAAAAGTGCGCGTTCTAAACGCGCGTTATGTCCGCCAAAATGCGCGTCTTGAACGAGCGTTGGTGGACATAATGCGAGTTTAGAACACGCATTTTTTTATCCATTTGGCTTGCCATAATTGTATAACGTAGACTCGCTGTAGCAGCGGCAGATTCACCAAAGAAAGCTAGAAATCCCTTATCAGAGGAATATAGGAAAAGAAAAGAAGAACGTGATAGAGCAAGAGCAAAGACCAGAGTTATTATTGGGCTGTCTTTTCCTTGCTGGAGAGCTCTTTTAGAAAGAACAGCATGAACTACGGACTCTAACCTAGCCGTGCTGCTAATGGCTAGGTAAGTAATAAATGATTTCACCAGGGTTATTGTGTTTGGTCGGGCATAAAGCTGTTATACAGTCCTGATAAAACTATTTATTCAATGTGTGGAGGTGGAAAAGTTTGTTTTCGTTATTTTGCCTGACATTAGGAATGTAAACATGCCTCTTATGCCCGAGAGAGACATTTAATGTTACGACAGTGACGTTACGCAGCAAGACTCTAGAGGGCGACAGAGACCATATAACTGCAAAGTTGCGGAATGCTGCTTTAACAAAGACTATTATGTATGAGAATTACTGCATAAAATTAAAACAATGTTTAAAAATAATGACTCCATTTATGACAGAAAATATCACAGTTAGTACAGGAACCATCCCTTAAGGAGGTGGAGGCAGTAAGGAGTAGAATTCCTCCTGTAGAGAGCAAGTAGAAAACAACCCTAACAGACACACACATAATGTGATGAGACTTACAGCTGACGAAAACTTCACATTCAAAATCTCAGACAATTGGAATAAGATGGAAAAAGTTATATATTCTAGACTCAAAGTGTCACACTCTAATCAGCTAATGAATCCAGAACACCTGCAAAGGGTTCCTGAGCCTTTAGATGGTCTCTCAGTCTAAGCTGAATTACTGAAATAAATTAACTTTTGGACCATAATCAAATTTTTGGAGTTTCACCTCTACATGAAATTTGTCAGAATATGAAATTGCAGTGACTCAATGGAACAAATAATTTAATCCAACGCAACGACGGCAAACAGGAAGTGACGCCTTACTGTGAGGGTTGCATGTATCAGCATCAAGCCTCAGTACAAGGCTGCATTAAGGTTCTAAGTAAAACCCATTTACATGTTTCTATAAGCAGCTATACTAAATACAAATAGCATGAAATTTTCTGTTCTTTTAAACAAACACTCTCTTGAAAAGAAAGCTCTAAATTTACTTAATTTCATTCTTTGTGAAACTAAATACGAGACCAAACCAGAACTGTGTGAGAGAAAAGCATGTCTTTTAGAAGTAATTTCCTCAGACAGAGAAGTAACATAATATTAGGAATGTACACACACCTAAAACAGCTGAAGAATCAGTAACAATTAATTATTGATTATAAAACATTTGACCAATAAATGGATAAATTCAACTTTTGAAAGTATTCTATAGCCGATTTCTGTAAAGAGAACCTTTTGTAGGCTTCTTTTGTATAATTAAGTATAGAATCACAACCATAAATAGGAAATGGAATAAGTTTGCATTTGTATGAGCTGTTCATACAAGAGTGGGACAGCAATAGGTCAGAGAGGTGATGGCTGATATTTGGGATCTGCTTCATTTTTGTCTTCTAAAGTAAAGACTTCCAAAGATGTGTCAAGTCAGTTGGAACGGATGTGGAGAGAGTTGGACAGCGACATGTGAGACGGGCAGAGGCTCAGAGGGCAGAGCAAGGCTGGAGAGCTGCACACAGACGGGTGAGACTGATGCATGTGAGCGTCTCTTCTCAGGTGTCACTCAAACGCTGGACGGCCTGTTATTGGACACGAAGGCCTGGGTCAGGTCCAATTCATCATTTGTTTTACTAAGTGAATGAGGACCAGAAAAAGGTTAGGAGTAATGAAGAGGGCAGACAGGGCGCTTCTCTGGCTTTGCTTACAGCTTCATGGGTAAATCTGCTGTTTTAGCCCAAGAACAATAAAGAGCAAATAATTACTAAGAAAAAGTAAAATGAAGAGAAGCAGTCAGTTGTTTTACTCCAGTAAACAACTATTTCTGGTGCATTCTCTGTTTTAATCTCCACTAACTTTCTAGAATAGAGGCAATACCTTTAGATTTTGATTGATATTTATTCTGAGCTAATTCAAAATGCAACTCCCTGAACCTCATTCATTCTTTCATAGTGAGTCTCAAACATACACATGAAATAGTCTCAAAAGGTCTAACATGTATCCTCTGTAACTGCTCATTCCTGGTCAGAGTCTGTGTGAGTTGGGGTCAATCTGCAGTGGTCATAGAGAGGCGGGGTTACACCTGGACAAGTCACCAGTCCATCACAGGGACACACAAAGACAGAATTTAATCACAAATAAACCCAACGAGCATCTTTTTAGCCTGAACAAAACCTGCACATGCATGGAAACTACAGCTGGGTGTTCTCGCTGAGACGCAACATAGCTTCCAACTGTTTCACCGTGTTCAACTAAAGATAAAACTAAATGTTCTTATTTTTGGTTTCTGGTTTGTATTAAGGCAAGAAACATCAAGCAGAAATTTTTCTCATAGGACACCATCTAGAGGCAGAAAATATGTATTTCACCTTAAGCCCCTCCCCCTACTTCCATGATTACAGCTGAAAGCAAAACTTCTCGTTTTTAAACACGCACCTCTAGCCGAGTGGCGCTCAAATCAAATTGCATGTGGCTTTACAGGACGGGGGACGGGCTTAGCAAAAAAATATTGACGCATTGCCTACATTATATCACAGTACAGGGTAAGACTATCACATTTACAGAGTGCTAAAAAGAAAAGTATTGCTAGTTCCTCATTTTTTGTGTTTGTGTGTATCTGCTCTGTCTTCTCAAAACCCCAGTCAGTCGTGGCAGACGGCTGCTCACGCTGAGCCAAGTTCTGCTGGAGGTTTCTTCCTGTTAAAGGGGAGTTTTCCTCTCCACTGTCGCCACATGCTTGCTCAGTATGGGAATTGCTGTAAAGTCTCTGACACAAGTCAGACTCCATGCAATCTGCTGAGTTTCCTTAGGTAAGAAACCTTTAACTAAGTGGAATAATGAATTGAACTCAATGCACTGATAAGTAGGTTCAATAGAAATGTTTACTTTGTAAAGTGCCTTGAGATGGCTGTTGCTAAATAAATAAACTGAATCGAATCACATTTTTGACTTCTTGGCTTGCACTGATGATACTCCAAATCAACGGGGAAAGAAATGGGACATAAGAGCTAGTGATGAGAAAATTAAAAGACAAGATGTGTCACAGAAAAAAAATAAATAAACCAGCGCCTGCTGACCACATGACAAGTGAAGAACTATAATTGAGAGTTGCTGCAGTCTGAATGAAACACTTGATTCTCGCAGTGCTCAGCTCAACAGCAGTAAAACAGATTATCAACAACTGTACTGACTGTACATTTCCTCAAATAAACAGCTCCCACACATCTCACAAATCCAACCCTGACACCTGACATCATCATGTTTAGTCCACGTAATTGAAAATCTCTCTATCCACTCAGCAGCACACCACCTTCTGATTCTACAAAACAATGACAAACAGTGTGAAGCAACATATTAATGTCAGCCTGGCAGGTTAAACAGCTGCAGCAAAGGAGATCTTTATTAAAATGAAATGAATGCAGGAAAATCCCCTGTTAGATGTATGACCTGAAGCAAGGAACACATTGAGACTGAACTGATCTGGATGACATGAATAATTTAGGCGGCACTAAAGGAGGTAATATAAATGCACACATATATTCTAATCTTTCCTGCCGGTGGTGCGTAGTCGGCGTGTTTCCCGCTGCCTCTCTCATGTGGAAAAGCAGCAGATGCCCTTAGAGCTGAATTAATCCAGAAATGTATCAGCACCTCAGAATTATTCACACACAGATGCATGATAATGATTCTGAGATTAATCCATGACAAGAGCTGCTGGCTCTTTGTGCTCTGACGCTAACTTTTTTCCCTCCTGACCTTTAACTCAACAGCGCTCTCATTTCACAGCTAATACCCTGAAACATGCCGACACCTGAGGAGTGTTTTTTTCCTCCCCGACCTGTCACCCAGGAATCCCAGTGCTCCTGGAAGACAGCTCACTGGGAACAGATGCCCTCTGTTTGTCCTCATCTCTAACACCAGAGTTCAGGAATAAAACCTGGAGACTGTGACTGTTGCTAGAAGACAGACACACACACACACACACACACACACACACACACACACACACACACACACACACACACACACACA
>SSNS01000633.1:45182-107730 GCA_006937985.1 Aphyosemion australe
AGTCCATCACAGGGACACACAAAGACAGAATTTAATCACAAATAAACCCAACGAGCATCTTTTTAGCCTGAACAAAACCTGCACATGCATGGAAACTACAGCTGGGTGTTCTTGCTGAGACGCAGCATAGCTTCCAACTGTTTCACCGTGTTCAACTAAAGATAAAACTAAATGTTCTTATTTTTGGTTTCTGGTTTGTATTAAGGCAAGAAACATCAAGCAGAAATTTTTCTCATAGGACACCATCTAGAGGCAGAAAATATGTATTTCACCATAAGCCCCTCCCCCTACTTCCATGATTACAGCTGAAAGCAATACTTCTCGTTTTTAAACACGCACCTCTAGCCGAGTGGCGCTCAAATCAAATTGCATGTGGCTTTACAGGACGGGGGACGGGCTTAGCAAAAAAATATTGACGCATTGCCTACATTATATCACAGTACAGGGTAAGACTATCACATTTACAGAGTGCTAAAAAGAAAAGTATTGCTAGTTCCTCATTTTGTGTGTTTGTGTGTATCTGCTCTGTCTTCTCAAAACCCCAGTCAGTCGTGGCAGACAGCTGCTCACGCTGAGCCAAGTTCTGCTGGAGGTTTCTTCCTGTTAAAGGGGAGTTTTCCTCTCCACTGTCGCCACATGCTTGCTCAGTATGGGAATTGCTGTAAAGTCTCTGACACAAGTCAGACTCCATGCAATCTGCTGAGTTTCCTTAGGTAAGAAACCTTTAACTAAGTGGAATAATGAATTGAACTCAATGCACTGATAAGTAGGTTCAATAGAAATGTTTACTTTGTAAAGTGCCTTGAGATGGCTGTTGTAGTGAATTGTTGCTAAATAAATAAACTGAATCGAATCACATTTTTGACTTCTTGGCTTGCACTGATAATACTCCAAATCAACGGGGAAAGAAATGGGACATAAGAGCTAGTGATGAGAAAATTAAAAGACAAGATGTGTCACAGAAAAAAAAAAAATAAAAAAGCGCCTGCTGACCACATGACAAGTGAAGAACTATAATTGAGAGTTGCTGCAGTCTGAATGAAACACTTGATTCTCCCAGTGCTCAGCTCAACAGCAGTAAAACAGATTATCAACAACTGTACTGACTGTACAATTCCTCAAATAAACAGCTCCCACACATCTCACAAATCCAACCCTGACACCTGACATCATCATGTTTAGTCCACGTAATTGAAAATCTCTCTATCCACTCAGCAGCACACCACCTTCTGATTCTACAAAACAATGACAAACAGTGTGAAGCAACATATTAATGTCAGCCTGGCAGGTTAAACAGCTGCAGCAAAGGAGATCTTTATTAAAATGAAATGAATGCAGGAAAATCCCCTGTTAGATGTATGACCTGAAGCAAGGAACACATTGAGACTGAACTGATCTGGATGACATGAATAATTTAGGCGGCACTAAAGGAGGTAATATAAATGCACACATATATTCTAATCTTTCCTGCCGGTGGTGCGTAGTCGGCGTGTTTCCCGCTGCCTCTCTCATGTGGAAAAGCAGCAGATGCCCTTAGAGCTGAATTAATCCAGAAATGTATCAGCACCTCAGAATTATTCACACACAGATGCATGATAATGATTCTGAGATTAATCCATGACAAGAGCTGCTGGCTCTTTGTGCTCTGACGCTAACTTTTTTCCCTCCTGACCTTTAACTCAACAGCGCTCTCATTTCACAGCTAATACCCTGAAACATGCCGACACCTGAGGAGTGTTTTTTTCCTCCCCGACCTGTCACCCAGGAATCCCAGTGCTCCTGGAAGACAGCTCACTGGGAACAGATGCCCTCTGTTTGTCCTCATCTCTAACACCAGAGTTCAGGAATAAAACCTGGAGACTGTGACTGTTGCTAGAAGACAGACACACACACACACACACACACACACACACACACACACACACACACACACACACACACACACACAGACATGACTTACATTGTTTTAAATAAATAGACGTTGCGAGGTCACATGACCACTTTGTTCTGGATATCTGAGCATTAATATTAAATCAAATTCTTCCTTCTGATCACACGACTAACTCCAGCTGATGACTGTGGGGGTGTTCCCTCGGCTCGTATTTGCTTGATGAATCAACCCTTGGAAACACATTTTGGTTGTTTTCAAATGTGCAGATGCTACATTCATATGTGTTAATATGATCATCAGGTGGTAATCACTAAACATGGAAAGAACAGAACAACATTTATGTCAAGAGACACTGCAACAGGTTTATTTTGTTTTTGTCAGAGCAGAATTTTCCATTCTGTTTAGGGAGCGGTATACCTCTGCATCAGGAATGGATGGATGGATGGATGGATGGATGGATGGATGGATGGATGGATGGATGGATGGATGGATGGATGGATGGATGGATGGATGGATGGATGGATGGATGGATGGATGGATGGATGGATGGATGGATGGATTAAATGTTGAGTTTGTGTTTTTGATGTTCTTGACCTTCCATAATGCTGCTCTGCACTCTGATATTTTCCAACACAACGTTCTCTCACTAATAACTCCTAAAACTGTATATTGAGTATTTTACTAACTGCTCATGTGACAAACATATTTCAGTTTCATTTAAATTCATTCACAGTTTATATCAAACCATCTTGAGAGCGTATGTGGGTCTTAGGGTGAGTGTATGATCGGTGACGTGATCACTACCGCATGACGAACATATTTGGAAATAATTACAAACATGCACAAACAAAACATATTAAAGTTGTATTTACAAGTGCAATAGGATGATGGTTAGGTCTGCATCCAGTCTGAATCCTTATTTATCTCTGAGCTTTAGTGATTCAGAAAAGCCCCGATGTTTTTTTTGACTCATATTGTGGTCGGACGTTCGTTTTCTTTTTTCAGCTCCATCAGATAAATATTTTCTTTGTTTCTTCTGAGACTCCACCATGATAAACACGTTACAATAAATGCTAACCAGGTGTAGCTCGCATGTTCTGAGGCGTAAACATGGATTGCTTTAAAGCGTTACTGCTTAACGCAAGATACGTGACTTCTGGGGATCGGTCCGAATACTCTGAAGTTGCAAGTGTGGTATTCTGGCCACAGAGGGCAGTGGAGGCTAAATGACATTTCATTAACCCTGTAAAGGGTCATTTTAGCACATACTGGCTCAAGAAAATGATTTTAAAATATGAAAAAGTTGCATAGGATGCCCCTAACCCTAACTCTATAAACACTCCTATTCAATATTTTTAGATGCATATTTTTGTGTAACATTAATGTTGTTGACATAAATCTGTTTCTTCTGAAGACATGAAATAATTTATTCAGTATTTTATTCCTATGACTGATTTTTATTCTGAAACAGAACACCACCACCCCCTCCACTCATGGGATATACGTTTGTAACGACTCTTTAAAAATAAACAAGCATTCACTAATGTTGTTCTTACTACAATCATTTGATTGTTTTTTCATTCAAATTTAACATTTATGTTTTGTTTTAAGGTTTATTACATCAATAAATTCATTTTTCAGTTTTCCTTATTTTTTCCCATCTGAATCCTTTCAGACGTTCACAAAAAAAAGTTGAAAACTGCATTTGGTTAAATAAAAATAATTTAGATTGTCTCATACCGGCTCCACCTGTAACTGAGTGAACTGATAATATGATTAATATCATTCTGATTTCTTGTCTATTTAGGGTTCCACGTTCATTTGGATGTCTTAGGGAGGCTCCTTTGTTTTTAAGTTATTTCTGGAAAAAAAATGTTGGAATATTATTGTTTAGATCAATGAGAAAAAAATCCACTGGACAATTTTTTTATCTAATGTTTTTGTAAAAATCTTAAAACACCTCTGCCTCTAAATATTCTCATTAGTCCTTCTGCAGGAAACTTGTTACATTATCCCAGATCAATGCAACACTGATATCTGATACAACAATCAGGAAAATGAAATGTATATATTATTATTATTATTATTATTATTATTATTATTATTATTATTTGGCTGACATTTTTTTCTAAATGACTATTTTTATTTTCATTTCTTCGTTGCTCTATTGAGCACGGTGCCAGTGAGAAGTCCTGCTTTCATTGAATCACAGCTTTACTTTAATTAAACTGGTGCTTTGTTTTTTTATTTTTCACATTTGACACATTCATATTTTAGGGGTTCTGCAGCTTTAGCAGACAGTGAGGATAGTGGCTAACAGAGGCCTCCTCCCAGGTTAATCCAGCCATGTTTGTTAATGGTTAAACTGGTCAGAACGATGATCTGCCCTGATGGCGGTGTGGGACCACAGAGGTCATGTTAACCTCTGGGGACCACAGAGATCAGCTCCAGATTTAATGACAGAGTGTTTGTGAGCTGTGGGGGAGGAACACACACTCACCTGTAAACGTGTGTGTTGTCTCACTGAAAGACATTTCCACAACGCTCCACCTGACTCTGAGCTGAGTTTGTGCCAAAGAGACAGGAGACAGAATTTAGCTGAATCCCGCAGGCGATGGCACCAACAGATGGCCCGAGCAAAGCAGCTCATTTGGCCACCAACAAAGAGCCACCAATGATTCAATGATCATTTCTCATTCAGCCATTATTTATATGGGCATATAAACTACTGACACACAATATTTCATTTGTGGGGAGGCTCTCGTGTCAGCAGAGGGCCTCATCGCTGCCGCTGAGGAGGCGAGGAGCCCGTCTGCCAATATGCATGATGGAAATTATTATGCTGACTATAAGCTGTTTTATGACACACCTCTTTCAATTAAATAGGCGATAATGAAAGCATCACCTGACAGGTGTTTTTGTTGTCACACGAGCTGGGGGTGGTGGCTAGGGATCTGATTTACATGGCAGACTAATTTGGTGGCTGAGAGGCTGCGGTAAAGAGGGTCAGCCTCCTCTGTGTAAAGTCCTGCTCAGACAACGTTTGAGCAGGCAGCAGGTGATGGAGCTGCAACTCTAGATGACGTGATAATGAGTTCTGTAGGTACAACTGTGATTGTTGGGAGGAGAGCCGTGGCCGACCTGAGGTTCAGGTTAATTAATGAAGTGATTCCACCTCAAGAAGGATGAAGCGGGGCCTCCTGCGGGCCCTGAGCAGCAGGTCATAACACTGACAGATGCCCTATTACAATGTTAATGATAGCAAGCCCCGGGTCAGATAATTATATTCAAAGCTTTTTCTGCAGATAACAATCAAAAGCGCACGTGCTCCCGATGGATTCCCTGACGGGAAGCTGTTTCATGGACCTCAGCCCCTCCACACCTACCCCACTGCCGCTGTGTAAAACAAATCGTTGAGTCACCACGAGGCCCTGCAGGGCCCAGAGGAGCCATCAGTGTGACCCAGAGCAGATCAGAGCTGCTGTGTTTGGTGGTTTGTGGCTCAGCGTACAGCACGCGACCTCCAAGGAGGAGCAGCTCTGATCAAAACCTGGAGCTATACTCCTGCCATTGTTTTTGTTCAGTTGTGTTTGTTTGTTTGATTTTGTTTTACAGAACTGAACCTTTTGGTTTTTGTGAATGTTGTAGATCTGAATGTAAAGCTGAGGTCATTCTGGGTGTTGAGGAGCCAGTTATGACGGATCTTGTAAAAATCCTGTTTTTCTGAGCATAAACAGTCATAACTAATAACAAGGCCTAAGAAAGGCTTAGATTCAGAGGTACAGATTTCACTATTTCACTGTTATTCTAATTTAATTAGATTTTATTGATCCCCAAGGGGGAGTTGTTTAGTCTCAGAGCTCTAAAGACATTCAACAATAAAAATTAAATAAGGATAAAATAGGACATAAATAAAAACATCACAATTATGGAGAGCATTTTAAAAATTTCAACACATTTATCAGAAGGCGTTTGACTCATTGGTGCAGCCACAAACACACCATTAAAAAAATTTATCTGTATTCTCGTTTGCTTCATTTTAGTAAAAATATGGAAACATTATTAAATGTCCAGAATATTGGAGGACACAATTCTTAAACTGCATTTGAGGATTGAAGAATTCTAGAGCAGGGGTGAATCACACAAATGGGATTTTTTTTTTTTTTATTTAAAAAAATGCAAAGATTATTTTATGGTGCATTTTTCTGTTTGTGTTGTTTCAAAACAAACCTATAATAGACATATTAGTAAAATCGTATCATAAAACGTGTTGATCTACAGCAGCAGAGTGCTTGGCAAACAGAACTCCATTATTTACAATGTGGGAGCCGCACAAAACCACTCCGAGGGCCACAAATAGCCCACAGGCCACACTTTAGACACCCCTGCTTTAATTAGAGAGAAATCTTTCTCATGCACACACTTCACATTAAACACAAAACTATTCTATTTGAAAATACACAAAAACCTATAAATAATGAGACTTTTCCTATTTATCACACCCTTTCAGCATAATAAATGTGGCCAAATGTTTAGCTGAAACTTTCTCCTGCTAAAGCAGCTATGAATGCATCAACACCCGTCTCTGATTTTTTTTATTTAGTTAACTTAAAGAAGAATAGATTGAGAGGCAAGTTCCCTCGGAGCAGATTTATGGCTAACGAGACGTTCAGGGACTACCAGTAATATTTTACGCCACACATCCAGTTGTAATTTTACATCACTGAATTTGCAATAAAAAGCGATATTTGCTGTTACAGCTGATCTTGAAAAATGATGCTTATCAGACAGATCTGACGTTCCCACAAGCCTTTAAACTGATTTATGGACGCTTTCATGACCACAGCTTTCTCTCCTGTGCTGCTGACAAACCTGAGATGAAACATTTTACAGCTGTAACATCTGAAATAACTCATCACGAGCACACGCAGGAGTCAGGGAGGGAGGGCCGACTGGCAGGCCGTGATGTGGAAAAAATGAAGAGCACAAACGAGAGGCCAGGAGGCAAAACGGGTGAAATTTATTTTTCAACCTCTGTCAGGAAGGTACATTAATCTAAGGACACCGCGTGGATGTGTGATTCCACCATCAGCGACCACTCCCCTGCTCCCTCATCCTAAACATTAAATATCACCTGTTGTGATTAATCCCAACTTAATTAAATCCATCAGGCAGACAATGGCCAGCCAATGAGCTATGTAATCATTCACATAGTAAATTAAAAGAAGCAAAGACTGCTGTGCTTTCTGCACTGACAGAGATGGAGAGGATGGAGCAGGGGTCCCAGAAACTCAGCTGGATGAGGGGGTCACAACAACACGATGACAATCACAGTCACACGCATCAGAGCTGCAGCCACAAACCTCATCAGCAGCCATTTTATTACACAAGCATCCTCTGGGTCTTCCTCATGGTTAAAATTTTAAAGGCTGTCAAGACTCACTGGAGAGAATAATATTTTGTTTTCAGTTCTATTTGATTTCTTATATTGTTATACTGTAAAACTTTATTATTATTATTATTATTATTATTATTATTATTATTATTTGGTATGTAGGAAATATTGATACACTGAAATATTTTGTGTTATGATACTGAATTGATATTTAAAATGATATTTGTATCAATGTTTGCATTGTATTTTTGTGTGGTGTAATTCATACTCTGACAGCTAGGTGGCAGAAGTTTTTACCACCTTCATTCTGAAGGAACAATGAGATCTCGCGATAACACGGGATGTGTCTCGAAAGCGTCTGGCCTGAGTTTTCTAATTAAATTCAGACTAAAAAATGTAGTAACACAAAATATCGTATCAAACAAACTAATCTCAATCACACAGTTTAGTTGGTCTGTTACTCAGTGGATAAAATATAATAATGTTGAATAGTGTCACATTTCTTCATATTAAGTGATTTACTTCCAACAAATATTTATATTTTCACAAATAAAAAAAGGATCTTTGAACAGATTTCACTGCATCCACTGTTGAAGTTTTATTTTTTCCTTCAAAGTCACTGATAATTCAATTCTGACAGCAACAGAATGACAAAGAAAATGTTAGAAGACAGCACCTTAAACCCCATTTTTTGCAACTTATTTTCATAGTTAGACCATTATTGTGATGCTTTATTTACGATGGTTTTATCGTAGAATGTTCATTTTTGCTGTCATACATTAAATGCATCATCACAAAATAACAAATAAATTAACCAGGAGCTATTAGGATCCGTTTAAACAAGTATAAATACCTCTTTTATGAATCATACATGGAGAGGAACACTTGTTTCCTCCTGCCTGGTCTAAAACTGGTTCCAGACCATTGTGTTTGTCTAGAACCAACATTTCAACCATCAGTGATGTCACATCTCTACAACCCAAGCACACATGCAGGAAAGCGGTTCGTTGGTTTCATTCTGCATTAATTCACTTTCACTTTTATTTTTACTTTAACCATTGAAAGTTTTTGTAGGCGCTTTGAGATTTTGATAATATGAAGCGCTGCACAAATAAAATGTATTATTGTTGTATTACTATTGAAGAACTGAATACTTAGAATTAACTGAATTTGTAAAATATTGAACAAGAAGATGTTTTAAGTTATTTAGACCTGATGTAGGCTGGGCTGGTACACCTGCATTTAATGAAAAATGAATAAAGGTAAATATTGACACGACCGCTGATGCTAAATGCAGGAGTAGTGTTGTTAGACATGACTCATGATTACAGCCAGTCTGAAGGATGAAAGTTATATTCATATTTAACTGATGGGTTATTTTGTGTGAACAAAAAGCTAAAATGTGTCTCCTGAGCAGCTTTAGACTAGCAGTTTAGCAGAAGCTTATCTAGAAGATTGTCCCAGACCATTATTAGAAACTTTAATATGACGCTTCAAGACAAACTTTAATGATGGAAAGTTGCATTAATAGT
Source organism: Aphyosemion australe (assembly GCA_006937985.1). NCBI lineage: Eukaryota > Metazoa > Chordata > Actinopteri > Cyprinodontiformes > Nothobranchiidae > Aphyosemion > Aphyosemion australe. The sequence continues at coordinate 54,001 of SSNS01000633.1, forward strand.
TTTAGATGTTGTAGCAAATCACATGTCCCAAATATCTGCTGGAGCCAGATGTGACATCACTGTAATGTGAATTTGTTGGTGTTGGACCAAAAAAAGAAAAAAAGGTGTTTGTCTGGAGACAGGGTGGGCCTGCTGAGGTAGGAAATGTGGGCAGGAACATATCAGCATGTTGTTGTTTAATTTTCATTCATTGAGGTTCATTAGTTCATGTCTTCTATGAACCACTTTTTTTCTGAGAGTTTTAAATGGTAAAACTTCAAAATGTTCAATTATTATGAAAACATAAATTTGTGATTTTTTTTCAACATGTGAAACTCTAAAAAATGAGAATATGATGCAAAAGTGTATTTATTTCAGTAAACCAGTTTAGACTGAGAGACCATCTAAAGGCTCAAGAACCCTTTGCAGGTGTTCTGGATTCATTAGCTGATTAGAGTGTGACACTTTGAGTCTAGAATATTGAACCTTTTCACAATATTCTAATTGTCTGAGATTTTAAATGTGGGGTTTTCATCAGCTGTAGCCATAATCATCACAGTTATAACTAATAAAGGTTGAAATATCTGGCTTTGCATGGAATGAGTCTGTCTCATAGATTAGTTTCACTTTTTAAGTTGAATTAGTGACATAAATGAACTTTTGCATCATATTCTAATTTCCCCAGTTTCACCTGCAGAGTGCGGCTTTAATCCATAAAAACCATAGACCTTTATTTTTATATCTATATAAATTAAGGACTCTAGAACTCGGAATATTTTCAGTAATGTTCCTAAAAGTGACAGTTTTATTCTCCCAGACAGGAGGATGCTGCTTTACGTGCTCCCAAAGAGCAGCTAAGGTTCATTTTGTTTCTTGCTTGATTTAAAAAATATATAGAAATACAAGTCTCCAAAACAAACACCAAGATGTGACATAAAGTGTCCTAATGTGGCCTCAGGCTCAAGGGGATTAATCCAGATGATACAGATTATTTTAATGAGTTAAAATCTGCAGCACATGTTCAGGCCTGGAGTTAAATCTCAGAAATCTAATTATAACCAACACTATAGTGATGGTGTTTAGATTGCATTCATTTCCTAGGCGTTCCATTAGCAAGATTAACCCTTTAAGCACTTGAGTCAACATCCTGGAAACAGCTTCTCTTTCAACCTCCACCAGAAGCACTCAAATGGAAACACGTCTTTAGACACATTCAAACACACACCGAGATAAGGCTATGATGCTATAGAGCAGCCGTGTTGTTTAATAGATCCTTATTGTAATAAATCTGTTTTCTTTGAGGGACTTCACGTGAGTCTCACTGAAGAGCTGGAATCCCCTGACCCCCAGTGTCCCACACTCATCTGCAACTTCCGTGATACAAATTAGAAGCTTGTTGATTGTAAATGATTTTTAAATCATTTACAATCAACAATAAAATGATCAACACAATGACACACACGCTCTCCTAATGGGCAAACGGCAGCCGCAGCTGGGATGTTAATGCCAGTAAACAGGATTATCTTCAGGAAGGATTTCTCTGCTCAGAATTTCTTCTTAATTAGATTTCTAAATCTGGGGGATTAATTGCCTTTTAGCAGTGAGAGCTGCCACTGAGGGAGCTGTTAGCTCCTTATAACTGAATTAAATGCATAATTAGTGCTACAATTACATTAGCAGGAGCTCCTTTGTGTTTGTGAGTGCAGAGGGAGAGGGTGGAGGCGTGGAGGAGAGCTGACGTGTGACGTGTGATGGAGAACTCGCTGCTGCATTCAGGAAGCTAGCAATAGGTGAGCTCTTGGGAATGTGATGATGTCACTACAGCAGACCTAAAGCTACTATAGCTTGCGCTGAATGCTGCATCATGTTTAAAGGACATACTGGTGCTGCTCCTCCTTGTCACAACAAAAAGATCACAAGTGTATGACTAAAGGCCCAATAACTGAATTCCAATTTAGATTTTTATATAAAGTCTAAAACACCCAAGAGTTACTAGTTCTGATCAGGTTTCTGGTCAGGGTTCAGAAATCAGAGGCTAAAGTAGGATAAACAGTTTTCATCCAATCAGGTTTTAGGATCTCTCTCCAGCTCATCTGAATAAATACAGTTGAAACTCTAAACATTAGAATATAGTGCAAAAGTCCATTTATTTCTGTAATTCATCTTAGACTGAGAGACCATCTAAAGGCTCAGAAATCCTTTGCAGGTGTTCTGGATTCATCAGCTGATTAGAGTGTGACACTTTGAGTCTAGAATATTGAACCTTTTCACAATATTCTGATTGTCTGAGACTTTGAATGTGGGGTTTTCATCAGCTGTAGCCATGATCATCACAGTTATAACAAATAAAGGCTGAAATATCACCTTTTAAGTTGAAATACTAAAATAAATTAACTTTTGCACAATATTCTATTTTTTCAAGTTTCACCAGTAGAGGAGTGTTAACCTCAATGTTTTATTGGTGTAACCCTAAATTCACTTATACTCTCCTACCTGGTGAATGAGAAAATTAATTATATTTTGTTCAAATTAAACTGCGGTCTAAATTAGGACACTTAGATACCTTAGTTTAAAATTAGGAGGTGTGTTGACATCTTTCACCTTTGTTTGAACCCTTCCACTGGCAGGTCAGCCACTCAGTAAAGCATATTTCACTCTCTACGTCATATTGAAGCATGAACTGAATAACTGAACAAAACATCATTATACTGAAATCCTTGTTGCCCCAAATAAATGAAAATAAAAAACAATTTTCATTGTTTTTGTCTTGGTGTGGAAGTTATAAAGTTAATTATCTACAGCAATAAATAAAGAACTTTTGTAGATTTCATTAAATGACAAAGGACACCTTGAAACAGCATAATGTTCTATTATTCCCCTGATCGTGTCATTGAGGTTTAATAATAACTCATCTCCTTCTGTTTTACACTGGTGGTTTCCACTCAGAATAAAAGTCTGTTTCTATTCTCAAAAACACAGCAGATAAAAAACAACGAGGAAGAAAAACTAAAAGAGGTTAGTCAATATTGAAAAATAAAACAGAAGTAATGTCTCTGCTAGGTTCAGCTTTTATTACTCAGGCTGGACCTGCTGCCTTTAGAGCGATCTGATTATAGAGAAACTTTTTTTCCGTATGACTTTTGAAAGACACGCTTCATAAAACCAATGAATTAAAATGCACATTAGTGAGCTGTGACAAGGACAACACTCTCTGCAGCTCCTCCTCATGTCAGTCACTGTGCTACACACATTAACCCTTGATGCTCCTCATGTCCAGAATCCATATTCCAGCTTCATTCATCATCAGCTTTTTCTCCAAAACACACAGTGAACATACACTGAGTACACACCCAGCTCACACCTCTCCCCTCCATCCTCTCTGCGCATCCTCAGACCATTCATCACCAGCGGGCCGCTGACAGTGATGGATGGGTCAGCCCACCACTGGCACTCACCCAACCGGAGACTCATATGGCCGCAGCAGCGGACTGACAGCTGGAGCAACATGTCAAGTGGCGGAGAGACTGCGGCCATTAATAACCCGAGTCACATGACCACCGTGGTGTGGGGCTGGGATAGGGGTCCCGTTGCATCGCATCCGGGCCGAGGAGGGAGGCGTAATGAGGACGACCACAGACATCTGATCTTTAATCAAGTGCGCAGCAACAATGAGTGATGAATTTATCGCTCACAAATTGAAAGGTGTTGGGTAGGCGAGGGGCGATCTGATGACCCTTCTGTGGTTTCCTGAGACCCCTGAGGAGGATTTGTTTTAAAGACCACATCTCTAATGTGTGATTTATTCAGTAAGTGAGATGGTTTTGTCTGGGAAGAGGCTCTGCTCGATAATGCCTGACAGACAGTCACCCTACTGTAAACTCTCCATTGTAGAAAAGTATTAACCACCAAATCCACAGAACAGTTAAAGATACTCCTTCCGTCTGGCTGTGTGAGGTGCAGTCAGCTTTTAGTGGTGAGTCTGAGTTTTGCTGAGTTTTCTATTTTCTGAGCCAAACCCAACAAAGAGCACTTTCCCAGAAGGATCTTCTCACTGTCTCAGTTAGTTCTAAGAACTTCACTCTTCTTGATCGAGATCTATGAGGCTGTTCCTTGGAACTGTTGGAGGCTCTCCCAATATGAGAGTTCTCTTCTGATACAACTGAGGCCTTGACTTTCCACAACACCTTCATCTCCTCTCTCCTCCTTGGTATTTTTCAGTTGTTCCTTCTTCTTTTGTCACCTTGGGTTTTTATCACCACCACCTAGTTCTGTAGCTTGTCAACCATCAACAGTTGGTTACCTGATTGTCCATCTGGCTCTGGAAGACCAACGGGATCTTTCTCCTGCCACTTGGTCATGGATCCTAACAGCCAGAACACCAGAAGGGCCTAGTACATAAAAACATCTCCCTCTGGTTGTTGGCTCAGAAACCTGCTGACATCTAAACTTCTTTACTCATACGTAGTCAGAAGGTCTTCACGTTAATAATTTTATAAGAGTTTATAAGAGTCAGCTCTGAGAGTGATGGGCGGGCCACATTAGGAGAACACAGCTGTGATCTACTCACCGAGAACCAAAGCTTCAAAGCATGAGAAGCATTAATGTATAATTGACTTTCACCCTCCTTGTCTTCTGCTGATGTATGCAAAGCAGGAGGCAACTGTTCACAGAGTCAAACACACAGGTAAACCGTTTATTCCAGTTCAGTCTTAAAGAGCCGAGATGATCCTTTAATCCAATTGTACACAGCAATCAAAGATCCATGAATCAGGCCCATTATGAGCAGGCCTGTGGAGGCTCCGGCCCGGCCTTCTGCATGTCATTACTGGGAGGCTGAAGCACAATGTGCCATATTTGCTTTTAATGAGATTCCACAAAGCTCCAAATCAGAACATCTCGCCATGCATCCTGGCTAATTCATTTCAAAATAATTCATTCCCAAAGACAATTACCAAGCAAGGAGAAGGACGGTCCTCCCTGCGAGCATGCTGGGTGTTCAACCTTCACAGGCAAGAGGCAGAAATATCATTATTCAGATTATCCATTGGAGGGGTATTGCAGGAGGGGGAGGGGGTGGGGGCATTGGCAGCCAAACATAGAGTGATTAACTCTAATGTCCTCAGTGTCTCTAGACCCACAAATGCAGATTTGGCAGCCAGGAGAGGCTTTAGAGTATCAGTCATCCCATGTGAAGCTAATAAAATCAGATAATGCATGGCTAATGCTAACAACGCTCACTTTTTATAAATAGGAGAATAAATATTATATTCAATTACTAGTTTATACACTGGGACAGAGAGAAAATTCAATTTCTATTCGTCTCTTCTACTAGGGTCATTTGGACTACCTGCACAGCTTTTATGAAAAAACAAACAGAGAAATAAGAGCATAAAATCAATCATCCATCAGATGCAGGGTCTTAAAACGGCACTCCGTCAGCCAAAGTGCATCAGCCGACGTGTTCGCCTGCAGATCAAGACGGTCTGAATCACCCTCCGCTGTCAAGTCACATCGATGCATCTCTTTCAGGTGAGAACGCCGCGGTGCACAAGAAAAATGAAAACATCATGAATGTGAGCTTACTAACCAGAGGAACCAGAGCCGTCGTGACTCTGATTTAAACAACATTTGTGTTTGGCCTAAACTTCAGCAAAGAAAACAAACAGGATCATTATAAAACTAAGTCACTATTTGAACATTTTCAGCTGTTTTGACTGCACAGAGTTGTTCTTTAATCATTTTTATGATGCCATAAACCTGATGGTTAAACTCAGCAAAGCACAGCCAGACTACTGACAAAACACACACATTTGTTTTTGTAAACTGAATTCAACCTTCAGTATAAGTCTTATTGTTTTTAGTAGGATCTCATTGTCAAAAGTTTTAAAGGAAAAATAAATATTGCAAAAATGAAATTAAAAGTAAACGTCCCTTAATAAGGACAACAGATTTACCTTGAAAATAAACTATGTTAGAGATTCTGTTCTACATAAAAAGTTCATTACAGCAGGTCTTCATCAGCTCAGTGAATGAGTTATCTGAAGGTGAAGATGTGTTGTCTTCATTCGACCAATCACATTCAAGGATCTGGAGACATAAGTCATCCTCACATGAGCTTTCACTCAGATTGCTCACAGATTAATTATTTAAACAAACATATGTGAATAATTATCATTTTATATAATTCTATTTAAATTTGTAAAAGCCTGAAAACTTCAGGTTTCTGCAAACAAACTTTATTTCCAGCTGTGTTCTTTTAAAAAGAAAGGATTGCTCCCCTTCTGCTGTGTTTATGGAGGAAGAGCCCTTGAGTACTTCCTGTAAAACAGCTCTAACCTTCAGAGCACCGCTGCGTTAACGGGAGCCGTCGGTGTTCAGCACAACATGTGCTGCTTGTCATTTTTTGCTTTATTTGTATTGTTTATTTAAAATCACTTTGTGCATGTGAGAAGCAAGACGTTTGCAGCTAATCATGTGAGAGTGAAGCGTTTATCTGCAGATCAACATGTTAATGCTTCCATTTTAAATGAAAATAACCCTAAACACAAATGGACCGGAGCTCTGCGAGGATGGAGATCTGGTTCCCTGTTGCATGACCCAGACTGATCCATTCTTCTTCTGAACTGGAGGTCAGAGCCTCTTTTCCAGTCTCACTTCAACCTCCAGCAGCATGGAGCTACAAAGATGTGAAACTCTTGTTCACCTGAAGAGGTCCAACACCAAAGTCCTCAGCTGGAGACTTGTATTAGAGCCACGCCTTGGTCGGGCCTGGTGGTCAAACCGTGGCTCCTTGACTGGGCTCAGCTCAGCAGGTCTATAGGAAGTCACCACCACATGTGGTCATCCTATCTGGGAGTGCTTAATCCTGACAAATAACCCAGAGTTGTGTGTGAGGTCAGATGAGACCTACTGGGCTCACCCACACACGCAGTCCTACTGTGGAGCTGTTCACGGCCAGAGGCCGGTGAGGGGATCTTAAACAGGGCCTGTCTCTGGCGTCGTTTGGGTGAGGTGTCCTTTTGTTTTGTGGTTTTTTTCATGAAGCTCTCTGACCTTACCACGAGCTGAAACTTCAGACCACACAGCTGTTCATGGGAAACTCAAACCCTTATTGTGTCAATAAATGTTGCACTTTGCTTTATTGTTTTGATAATTTAGTGGATGAAATGTCAACGCACTGACTATTCCATCAGTCCCGCTCAAGTAGACGTTTTTTAACATTTTACCCAGAATCCCCAGCTGTGGTGTTAAAGATAAAAATAAAGTTTTCCTATTAGAAAATGGAACCAGATGAATTCAGTCATGATTTGTTTTTGCAGTATGTTTTAATTGATCAGCTAGCCCATCATTCTAGAGTTTGGATGACCAACAGAGCAGACATGCTGGGTGTCAGTACAGACCTAACCCTCTAATTACCGTCTCTCTCATGTGTGCTATCCATATTTATTAGAACATGTCTATGATACTAACAGAGTGTGCCTCTGCTAGTGTCCCGGGACCCTCAAAGAGCAACAGATGGGGCTTTTCTCTGAATCTCTCTGTCCTCAACTCAAGCAGGATTACCAGCAGACCGATATCAGGGATGTTAAAGCTGGCGGACATCAAGGCATCAGTGTGCGATGGAGCGGCGACTCGGGCACACCTCTGTGAAACGGACAGAGAATGAGCCTCATTCGACGGAAGAAAGGCAGGAACGCTGAGATCAGACCACCTGTCAGAGCGGCCCGACAGAATCTGTGGGCAGTGTCTTTCTTAACCAAAACACTGACTTTCTTTAACTAAACGCTCCCATCTGTTGAGGGACTATTGTTTGTTAAGTAATGCAGCTGCAGAGCACCTCCTCCTCCTGCTGTTATTCAAATACTGTTACTAACCACTGATTTATTCATTGGCTTTACACAGATCTCTGTCCCCACCCCCAACCTCGCACACACACACACACACACCCCTTCCCGGCCTTTCCTCCCCAGACACCCGACTGACGATCCACAGTCATCCTTTTTTCAGCCTGACACACATCATCCTCCCCTTTCTCTGGGTCCAGTCAGAACTCTCAGAACCCAGCTGTCACTCAGGCAGAGTTCCAGCCTTAAACTGGATCTTATACTGGTGTCCAGTTCCACACTCACACCTTTCATTTGTTTTTGTGGAGCAGCAAACCTGAAACACAATATTTGACCCTTTTTTTTTTCCTGTTTTTGTTCATTTAAGTCATTAACAGTATGTAAATAAATCTATTTAATATTTTTTTTTTTGCATTTTTTATTCATTCTGTAACATTTTATTCATTACAGGTCAGATTGTCTCTCTGAACAAAGTCAGTCGTCAGAAATCTAATTTGACATTTATTATCTTTTAATCTTTATAAATTAGTCAAGAAATAACCAAAACACATTTTTACTTATAAAATGTGCAGATTAACTTTATAATACAAAATGTGCAGTTTACATAGATGTAAGCAAAACCCAAAATGCAAACATGAAAAAGAAAAGGGCTAATGTAAAAATATAAAAAGAATCACAATACAAGATGTTTTTGCTGGTAATATCTACGTCTTTATATAATTTGTGTGTTTGAGGTCTGTTAGCTCGTGTCCCTGCAGATTCGTGCTAACTGATTCGGTTAACCTCCTTTCCCTTCGGAGGGCCAGACATCTTGTTTTCCTGTGTGAGATCTGCTTCCTGCTGTTGGCCTCTTTGTGGCTGATTTCATGCCATATTCACCCCCGTGTTGAGCTTTGTGTTCTCAGACGGTCTGCTGACAGCCCGTCGTGTTTCCCGCGACAGTATACTAGACAGATAGTGCCACTTAACGCCGCGGCATGAGGGAAATATGGCTTCTTTTATGATGGAGGATTTAAGTGATGAGTTCGCGTCAGCAGCCATGAAGCTGTCAGCCGTGGCGCTTTGGCCTTGCCGGGGTCATGGTGGGAATCAGCCCTGACAAAGTGGGCGGGGGAAGATGGGGACAAGCAGCCCACCCACGGTCTTCTGTTAGGTTTTAATTTGAGGCTGATTTTTGTCATGCAGGCCCCCTCCCACCAGCCTTCCTCCTGCAGGGCAGAGCAGTTTTACAAGCCTCCCTGAAGGCTGTGAATAAAGCCTGCAGGATGGGCCAAGTGCACGCCACAATAAAGTGGCCCATTCGTGCTGCGCTCCCTTTCACTGGGGGGGGGGGGGTCTTCAGCTCTGCCTGCCTGTGCATGGAGGGTCCAGCTGCATCGCCTTTGACTCATCTTCAGATCATCCGCAGGGGCTTTGCTGCTCTTTCCTTCCACCTCCTTTGTGGCGGTATGAGATTATGAGGCAGATGAGTGGCTCCTCTTCTTTTCCCGCTCAAGAGGAGCGTCCGAGCACTTGAATGGATGAGCCAAAGAAACACGACCATCCCAAAAATCAGAGCTTTCCTTATCAAGTCCTGCACTGGCTCTTCAAACGTTTTCATGTCATACCTTCAATGCAGTGGCGGTCCGTCCTACAGGTGACCTAGGCAGCTGCCTAGGATGCCATCCAGAGGGGCGTGCCAAACTGTGGCCACACCACCACCAATTCACCCAAAGAAAAAGCATAACTTCTACAATAATACTTTAAAAAGATTACGCTAATTTACTGAACCAAGCTAGTGACATTCCCATCCAGCTCTCTTCAATCGCAGCTTGGCTAGGGCGCCAAATGATCTAGGACCGCCCCTGCTTCAATGCATTTTTGTTTTACTGCATCACACTGCTCATTAAAACCTCTTATTGCACTTCAGTTTTAATGTTTTTGGGTTAGGGTTTGTGTCTTCGTGGATTTTGACCAACCAGCAGTTTTCCCTCAGCTCCTCCTTTGTGACCAAAACACGTCACTCAGACTTTTTAAGGTGGAATAGGTGGTGCAATGATTAATAACTAATTAAGAATAATGATAGAAAACAAAGAAAGTTAACATGCACATTAACAGACAGACGGACTGTTGGATGATTAAGTTAGTCACACATGTACGAGTAAACGCAGCAACTTTTAAAGACCGCGCCGTTACTGCTGTTGATCCACTAGGATGTTGTTTCCCTAATTAGGCCTTTCACTCATTGATGTAAATGTCTTTTTAACTCCTCTGTAATATCTTTGTAATTAGTGGCTATTACACTCATCAGCTCAGGACAAGTTTCAGGTGGCTTATCAAAAGCAAATTAAACACCATCCATAGTCTAATGTGGCTTTGATGGGGCCACATGCAGAGTCTTAACTAATGACGGCGCTGTGCTGTCAGGTTGAGTGGTCCTATTACGTCAGGCTGACCACCTTAATGTTAGGAGGTGTTAACAGATTGATTTGCCTAATCTGTTCAACTACATCAACAGTCAGCATGGGGTAGGTCATCAGCCAGCGTGTGTGTTAACCAATTTCACAGTCTGTAGTCAAACTCTGCAGAGGCGTGGGTTTGGGGCAGAGTGGTGGGTGAGGGGGGTGGGGGGGTTGGTGGCTCTGCTGTCAGGCAGAATAGTAATCTTCAAGTTCATTCAGTCTGATTAAACCAGAGCTGGGACTTTTCTTCCCGGCTAATTATGTGGAAATTACAGAGACAATAAAGCATCTGGTAGTCTTTCTTCCTGCTTCACGTTCTCCGCCACAGCGTGACAGGCTGATGCATTGTGGGCCGGCCGACTCTGAGCTGAGGTCAGCAGAGAGCAAATAGATGAATTTATAACTTTTCACGGCAGACGAGCATGAATCATTGTCTGTGCTCCTCCCCTCCCGGACCCCAACCCAAAGGCCACCACGCATTCTGAGGACACCAGGGTGGGCAACCACCCCCCCACTCCCCCCAGCTGAAAAACACAAAACCGGAACAGGGGGGAAAGTGTGTGACACCCCCACCTCCTCCTGCCCTAAAGCCACCCTGGTAAAGGGGCCGTGGTTTCCATCTCCTGTCTGTCTGATCCCAGTTCAGCCCAGAACTCCCAGTGAGCAGAAGGTTTAAATGATGCATTCAGGTGTGATGTGGGAGTGGTACAGAGCGAGTGAGTTAGTGAACTTTGTAATTAGACATTTAAAGTAAGAAAACTCTTCAGATGAGAAGTCAAACATTAACAGCTTCTATTCAACATGCTTTAATTTACTCGTCCTGACGGAGAATCTACACCCACATGTTGTGGTAAGAACCCCATATTTTAGAGTTCTATAGCAACATGTCAGACCCCATCCGAATTAACACATTCCTGGTCCTCCAGAGCCGCTGTCCAGCATGTTTCAGTTGTTTCTCTGATCCAACAGCTCATTTTAAGTGATTAAAGCTGCAACAGCAAATCTGCAAAACAAATTAGCGTAAAAAATGTTTTCATGCCTCTTAACAACGTTCTAACATAGTAAAGCTATAAATATGCTGTGGAAAAAATTTATAATAAACTGGTTCTCTCACATTTGTCTAAAAACCTCTGCCAATAACATGGCTTGGTCTGAAAGCAACTATTGGACCATCCGGTTCTTGGTCTCGCCGAACCGCCACACTTCCCTGGGTCCTTTAACTGCATGAAAAACTAGTTTACCATGCTATTCATAACAAGTTCTGGTCACAGCATGGATTAATTTTTGTCTGTGATACACCTGTTAGAGGCAGCAGCAGGTAACTTAAGTAGCTTTAGTGATGCAAACAAAAGTTACTAGCAGCATCCTGTAGCCTCCTTAATGTTTGATTTGTGCTTCAGTGAAGTGAAAATACTGTTTATGTCTTCAAAATTCCTCTTGTTTTCCTTCTTTTTTGTGCATCATGGCACCTTCAGTCTACGTCTGTGTTAAACGTCTGCTGTGAGACGATGGAACAGTCAAGTGTTCTAACGGAGAGGGAGAAATGTCTTCACCTGTTTTGTATTGTTGACAAAATCTTCTCATAAAACACATATTTATTTATTATTTACTTTTTCTCTGTTTTTTACAGTATGACAGACTTTGGCTGTTGTGTGTTTGTTTTTGGATGGGAATAATAAAAAAAGACATATTTTGTATTTTTGAAAAATGATTGTTATGACTGACCTTGTGACCTTATCAGAAAACATTTGTTTAAAAAAAATCACCAAAAACTGAACAGCTCAAATAAAAAATTAACTCATCTAATGGTAAGTATACTCGTGTACCTCAGTGAGGCATTAAAAGCCACATCATCTTCTCATTTCCTAAATTGTTCATTTGCGATTGATCTCGGATGCTTTTCTCACATCCAAGCCCCGCCCACTTATGATGAGAGGAGGACAGGAGGAGGGACGAGGAGAAACGAGTCAATTCAACTGGATTTAAGATACCCGTGGTCCTTTAGAGGATTTAGGATTTGATGCTGACGACCTCTAGCTCCATGTTTGCTACGCTAAAGGCTAAATGTTTATGTGGGACAGTTTGTTTATTGTTTTGTTTGTTTCTCACCTCTCCCTCTCCTGTGAGTGTCCAACATGTCTCCATTCACAGTTCCGCTGTGACCCCCCCTTAATTAAATGTGTACTTCATTAATGTAAATTGGGGAGCTTTTAATACCCTTGTTGAAATTCTGAAGAAAGTGCAGTGGCCTCGCAAAATGCTCCAGCATCATTGCAAATTAGATTAGGGACCAAGAAAGGCAGTAAAATTAGAATGATAATGGTTGATATGGCTGCCTGACAGGCATGACTATTCAAGGATCAATGGGATGTTGAATGCTTTGGTGCAGCCCACATCTCAAAGGCCGAGGGACAAACGTCAGCCTACAGATGTGCCTTTTGGAGGCACTTGAAATTAGTTTAATTTGGTAAATGGCAGGGATTTAGAAGCTTTTAGCCTGACTGTAACAAGACAAGAATACATTGAAATGTTTTGCTCTTCTTTATTAGCATAAAACCTGGTTGGGCCCATTTGCATTCCCAACAAGTCATTTTTTTTCTTCCATCAGATGTTTTTTTCCCCATCTATTAGATTGCATTTGCATCCACTACTCAGAGAGAACACTGGTTTCTATCCCACTCTAATCTTTTTAAAGGGGAGGGTAGCGTGATTTCATTCAGACTAATTTAATCTCAGACACCAATTACAGGGTAATTTTGATTAAAGTCCAATAATTCTTATAAAGATTAGAATTTTCTCAATTCAGATAAGACCTGAGCTCTCAGTTCCCGTCACCTCTAAACAATATCATCATCTGGGAAGAACTAAGAGGCTAAAAGATGTAAATGTCACACTGACTGTTGTTGACAAAGTATTTTTGGTAACACTTTACAATAGTGTTCCGAAAATCGGCTTACCTACTGAGTAACTAATGATGAACGAATGAGGATCTAATGATTACATAATGGTTACCTAAGCTTCCAACCACCCCACTTTAGATTTATTATCTATCGATTCCTGAATGATTACTTAATGCATAGTTAGTCATGAAATGACTAGATAACTACTGATTACCTAAGCTTCACACACACTCCATAGTGGATTTATTAGCTAATGTGTCCTTAATGCTTACTTAATGGTTGGTAATTCATAAAATGATTATATACCTAATCAGCCACTAATGATTTAATAATGATTATCAAAGCTTTACACCCAGCCCCAAATTTATTAGCTGATGATTCCTGAATAATTACTTAATGTTAATCAGTCATTAATACAGAATCAGGAATTAATGACTCATCAATAAATGACAATTGGTACTTAACCAGACTTACTGGTAAAAAACACCCACCAGTCTTATTCAGGGACTAATGGGTAGTTATCTAAAGAAAAGTGGAACGAATCATTACCTACTCAGTACTTAAGCATTACTTACTACTTTTGTGGCCCCTATAGTAAAGTGAAGCCTCCTCCCTAGTACCTAATGAGGAACGAATCATTACTTAACCATTATCTAACCATTAACTACCATTTTTTAATATCCAATCTTGACAAATTATTTCTTAAAAATAAAATACAAAAGTTAATCAACCATTTGTTAAAATTATAACTTCATGAACATAACTAATGTCTAAAAACTACTCAGGATAGATGAGAACTGCAGAGGTTTTTATTGTAGAAACTGTACAGCTTCATTGACACACACACACACACACACACACACACACACACACACACACACACACACACACACACACACACACAAGCATGAGTCCAAGAGGGCCATTTCTGTGGGTTTTTGCCAGCCACTGAAGTCCATTGTATTGTGGCAAGATGTTTAGGAGGATTTAGGGTCAGTGGTGAGGTACCGGTCCGTCAGTAGGTGGCGGTAATGCAGCTCATGTTGTTTCCAGGCTGCCATAAAAACCCCAATAGAAGAATGAGAATTCGAATGAGTGCAAAAAAACATAATCAAAATGCAAAATTTATAATACAAAGCACTCTTCTAGTAGTCCATTAGCACTTTACTAGTCCCCCTATTTCCAGACCGGAAGATGAAGAACAGCCTTCATAGTTCGCTGAGTTAGCTAAACCAGAACAGCTATTTAATTAGCAAACGCTAACTATTCAGTGCTAAACCACTTTTAAGGGCAAAAGAAACATATAACTACTGGACAAACTTTGAGTTGAAAAAGTTAGTTAAACCAGAACAGCAAATGCTAACTATTTAGTGCTAAACCACTTTTAAGTGAGAAAACATTGACTTGAAAAATGCCCATACACAGTTCAAAACCCCTAAAACAAGTGTCCATTACCAACCATCGAGTTAGAGATCCATATATGTGTTTAATTAGTCCAAACCACCGCAGAAGTCTGTATTAACTTTTGTATTTTATTTTTAAGAAATAATTTGTCAAGATTGGATATTAAAAAATGGTAGTTAATAGTTAGGTAATGGTTAAGTAATGATTTGTTCCTCATTAGGTACTAGGGTGGAGGCTTCACTTTACTATAGGGGCCACAAAAGTAGTAAGTAATGCTTAAGTACTGAGTAGGTAATGATTCGTTCCCCTTTTCTTTAGATAACTACCCATTAGCCCCTGAATAAGACTGGTGGGTGTTTTTACAGTAAGTCTGGTTAAGTACCAATTGTCATTTATTGATGAGTCATTAATTCCTGATTCTGTATTAATGACTGATAAACATTAAGTAATTATTCAGGAATCATCAGCTAATAAATTTGGGGCTGGGTGTAAAGCTTTGATAATTATTATTGAATCATTGGTGGCTGATTAGGTATATATTCATTTTATGAATTACCAACCATTAAGTAAGCATTAAGGAATCATTAGCTAATAAATCCACTATGGAGTGTGTGTGAAGCTTAGGTAATCATTAGTTATCTAGTAATTTCATGACTAACTATGCATTAATTAATCATTCAGGAATCAATAGATAATAAATCTAAAGTGGGGTGGTTGTGAAGCTTAGGTAATCATTATGTAATCATTAGATCCTCATTCGTTCATCATTAGTTACTCAGTAGGTAAGCCTTTTTTCGGAACACTATTGTAAAGTGTTACCGTATTTTTTTGGTTATGAGCTTAAATTGGTGGTCTGGTTACTTATTGTGACCGGATTCAGCTCTCTCACCACCACAGACCTACGGAAAACTTCACATGGTTCTTTTCCAGGAATAACAATCTGACATATAATCTACAGCTGTCTCCGTTTCTTCATCCTCCTTCCATTCTTTATAGATTCTAGTAATAGGTTAGTAACAACAGTGCTTGGATTTGACTCAGCGTTGATAAACATTTCCTTTGTGCTGCAGCAAGAAGTCATACAGCCTGAGATCAATTAGATATTACAGCATGAGATATCATTTAAATATTAAGCTTTTGCTGTGAGACCAGCAGCAGCAGACTGCTCAGTGTGAGTCGGCCTGAAGATGGAGCAGCTTAAACAGACTGTGGCCTTTTATTCAGCCTCTAACAGTCTGACATCGCTGACCCCAAGGATTTGTGGGTAAACAGACACATTGGTCCTCTTCTGAAAAGGAGGGTGTGTGTTCTCCCAGAGGGTGTTTGGAAAGAGACGGAAGAGGAAGTAGCTGAAACAGCTTTGGAATGAAGACAAATAGATGATGGCAGAAAAGACTAATTAAAGTTCTTAATGTATAATATTTATTTTTATATGAGAGAAGATAAATAACTCACACACACACACGCACACACATACACACACTGACTCAGACTGTTATTCAGAGAAGTCAACTTTTATCCTGTCAAAATTGTGTTTTATAACTTCCATTAAATAATTAACAGAGATGTTTGCATTCATTTAATTATCACAACTTCTTTTAATTTGGTTTGTAAAATCAAAGACTTTTCTAGAAGAGAAACATTGTTTGTAATGTAAGGAAATGAAAATGTCAAGTTGTAGCAAAAACAAATCTATGGATACTGAAATAGCAAACAAACAAGAACCTCTTTCATTGCCAGCAGGAGCTGAGACGAGAGTCACTGTTGTTCTTCTGGAGGTGAGATTTTAAACAGCAAGCAAACATCTTTACTGTGTCTCAAAAATAAACATCAATCAAACACATGTTAATATTATGTTACTTTTATAAAATCAATCTGTTTACTTGTAATTTTAATGGTAAATGGGCTGTATTGATATTGTGTCTTCTAGGGTTCCACAACCCCCTAAGGCACTTTACAACACAGTCTTTCGCTCACTCACACACACACACACACACACACACACACACACACACACACCCACACACACACACTAGTGGTGATGAACTACAGTGTAGCCACAGCTGCACTGGAGTGCACTGACAAAGGCGAGGCTGACATACATGACCACCACCAGCAGGAGAGGAGGGTGAAGTGTGTTTCCTAAAGACACAACAACTGCGACAGACTGAGCAGGACTCGATCCCGCAACCCTTACGATACGGTCTAAAAAATGCTAAAAGAAAACATTTTGATTTTTTTGTCCTTTTTTGACATCTGTGGTAGGAGAAACATCCAAACAGTAAGGAAATGACAACAATAACACAACCACAAAATTTTACGGAGTAAGCCAGGTTAGTTTAAAAAGGCCCAATCAGACTTTCCAATAATATAGAACATTACACCAGTTTGTTCTACTGAAGAAGAGGAATAAATGACTCATATAACATTTCTAAACATTTTTGGGGTTTCTCCATGATATCGTTATTCACTCTGGCATCTGTGAGCTGAAGGAACAGGGATGAAAGTGAAAGTTTGTCTAGAAATGTAGCAGAATGGTAGCATCTTGAATATACTTACCAGTGAGGTGAGTTGTGATGTCCATAAATCCAAAAGCTACCACAAAAAAATCTGTTTTCTTATTTCATGTGGTATAGATGTCACAAATGTACCATTTATCCATGAGTTTGGGTTTCCCATGTGGTGTTACCTTTGCGCAAGGCCAAAGTACCCAGATGTGTTGCTCCTTTCTATTAAAACACCCACAGATTCTTCACCCAAGTATAATTAAAGAACACCCTGTGCTGTCATTTATTATTTACTGTATTAATTATTTTTCTTGGACTAATTAGTGACTCCACCTCACCTGTTTACCAGCTGTTACCGTGGTTACCACGATGATGGCATTCACCTGATTCTCGTGTTCTTCATCCAGCTGAAGGGCTGCAGCCAGAAACAGGTCATGGACAAGAGGCAACTGGTAGCCCCATAATTAATCAGCATTCACTGTAATTAAGGTGTCAGCCCCATCCCTCCCTCCATGGCTGCCAGAGCTGCAGGAAATCAACCTGCAGAAATAATGAGTTCACCTTTAACTGGCTTAGGAACAGATAAACAGCACATTAGAGCCTGAAGGCACCATTCAGCTGATGGATCATCAGGTCTGCAGTGAGACACATCTGGGAAAGGTTAACTCCTTAAAACCCTAACTAGATTTTAGACTTTCGCATGAAAACACCCTTAAGTCCAACACTGAGGCTGCACTGAAAGAACCAGAGGTGGAGTCTCCTTATGACTGAAACATGGGAGAGTTCAGAAATAGAGCAGCTTTCCTGATGAGGCATGGGAACTATACCGGACTTCCAACTGGTGAATCAGAGGGTAAACTTGTAATATTCTGTAACATCAGAAGGAATGAAGCACAAGTGCTGCATCAGTCTGAGTCAGTGTCAAGAGCTCCTCTTAAGTTCAAAAACCTTTTGGTAACTATCTTCTATTAGCACAGTGAGTGTAACACAATGTGAAAACATCTGATAGATTCCTTCTAGTCCTGTAGACTCCTCCAGCAGTTCACCGGATGATTCAGACTCTATCCAGATCTGATCTAGTTCAGAGAGAATCATCACAAGAACTCAAGAACTGAGATTTCATAAATCTGCTTCTAGAAAGAGTTTGGTTCCCTGAGGCTGTCAGAGTTTAGCTGATTCCTCCACTCTTTAAAGAGTTCAACATTACTGAACCGAGGAGCTGGGTTTGTCTTTTCATGATGCACACACACACACGCACGCGCACACACACACCTTTTTACTGTCCTGTCGGTAACCTTGAGTGCATCTCTTCCTCGTTGCAGAGCGAAGGGTGTGTCCAGCGTCCGGTCTCTAAACACAGCCATTCTTCACCGAGGACGCCGGCCTCCCACCACCGAGGATCAATGCTAAAAAGTGGAATTAGTCATTCTAAATCATGCAGCTGTGGTCGAACAGAGCTCCTCCAAAAATCATTAAACAATCATGTATTTCCATTGATTTATTCTAAATACCTGAGGATGGAGCAGATTAAAACAGGGGAAGAGGCAACTAATGCAGATGAAGCAGCTGAAGGAATTGGAGGGGGGGGGGGGGGGGGGGGGGGGGGGGGGGGGGGGGGGGGGTCCGGTGGGAACAATTTTGTCCTAATCAGAAGGAAACAATGCTGTTTAAATTACCAGACTACGCAGGTCTATTAAGGCTCTTCCACCTGACATATTTATGTATTTCAGATACTGCAGGCCACATTAAATAGAGTTAACTCAGGAGCTGCTTACTTGCAGCAGAAACTGAACCTCCCAGCTGGTGCTGCTGTGTGTCCTCGTAAGAATCCAGTGATGACAGCTGAACTACAAAGCTGCTTATATTTCCTACAGTTGGACATCCTCGTCTTTCAGGTTCTGATTGAAGATGCAAATAAAGATTTACTTTTATTTATCAAAACATATATATTTTTTCCAAATAGAAGCTATTGAAGCAAGTTCATAAATCACACTGATATCTTACAGTTATATGTTTTGTTCGAGCTTAAAATTATGTTTTTGCTTGTTTGTTTTGGTCCCTTTTGCTACTTTTTAATTTTTAATGATTAATATTTTTGCCTGTGTAATTTTCTAATTGAAATACATTTTACTGAAGTTGGGTGTTTAGATTTAGGGTAAAAAATATTATCTCACTTCTCATCCCACCTGAAATTTTCACTTTTCCACTTGAAAACATGTCTATAATGGCTTCCTAATGATTTTTCACTGGCTGAAAAGCCGATATTTAACATTGAAGCGTTTGTTTAATCTTGCCTTCTTCAACCAGCTCACATGCACCCCACGAGCACGTGCACTCCAAAACGAGAACTTGAGCTCTGGCCTATATGCCGACACAAAGGCCGAATATAAACAAATATGAACAAGCAGCGAACAAAGCAGCACAACAAAGCTCATTTCATAACGTGAAACGCATAAATTATGTCTTACCGTTGACGACTCATGTTATAATCTGTGTTATGGGGAAAAAAAGTCCACTCGGTTTGTGTATTCCATCTTCACAACAGCATGATGAGCGGATGCCTGGCTGTTAGCTTGCTTTGTCCCATCCAGACTGTTTACAGATCTCCAATGCCACGTCCCATCATTTTCCGGTTTACGGTGCTTCGCTGAGAAAAAAAACTCAACAACAAATGAGGAAGCCATTACGCACGAGGCGAGGCTCAGGCTCGGGCTCGAACAACCCATAGGTCGCGGCCAGGTCAGGTTAAGTCATAACTTGTTCTTTTGGAGCGAGATACTGAAGCGAAGCCTACGGCGTCAGCACCCCTGCTTCCTTCCACCAATCAACGTGCCCCCCATTTTGGCTGCGCGCGTCCGACACAGCCAAAATATCGCGTGTGATCTCACGAGAAGATATGCCCTTTACAAAAAAGGATCAGAAAAGAACATTTTTAATTTATTTTTCCAATACAATTTATTTTAATGGCCTAAAAGACTATAATAGGACGTAGATATCCACGTATTATAGGTGATGATGACTCCTTTAAGGTTTTACAGCTAAGTGTCTCAAATAAATAAAACATTAAGTACTAATAGTACTGATCTTGGATCTGAGGTATTTGACTTTGACTGCCTCCTATCACAACTTAAGGACATTTTCATGACAGGTTATACAGATGAACTGTATGTTTTTTTTCTAGCATCCAAACCAAACAGATTTATAAAGAGATCTGTTACCATTCAGAACAGGAAGAACACACAAAATTATGAAATGGAAAGAAGCAAATGAGATGCTCAACTTGTTCTTATGAGAATTTAAAGCTGTCTAACTTATTCCCAGGAACAAAATATTAATCAGGGTAGATTAGACACTCTGCATATTTGTTTAATGTCCCAGGAGAAAAGCAGGAAGGCATGTTTTAAATTAAAAATCTCTAACAAAGCTTTTATATCTTATCTGTCAGGCAGATTTACCTAAATCCTCCAGGAGAAATAATGAGCAGTGAAACTGTGCGGAGCAGCAGAGATTAAGCCCATTTTTAGTTTCCACAGTGAAGTGCAGCAGCCACTCTCTGAGAAAAGACTCATTTCACTCTGTGGTCACCATACAGCATGTTGAGCTGTGGACACAACATTAATTCTGAGCCAGGATCTTTTCTCCAGCTGAGCAAAGAGTCATTGTAACTCCTGCTACTGTTTAAACAGTTGGGAGTCAACACACACTCGTTTGTGCTATTTAACAACTGTGGAACATCTTCTGAGGAACAGAAGTCTTTTTGTAAAGACTTCATTTAGCTGTGTGACAAAGGCCATGTGTTCCAGGCTTTTGCATGTAGAATATGTGTTTTCAGACCTGAAAATCCACAAGAAACCTGCATAAACAGTGAAAGAAATAATTTTATTGGCTGATTTTATTTGCTCACATAAAAAAACGTTCAGTTTAAAACATTTTAGGACTTTTTTTGACCATTAAAGTTCAAATTTAAGAGAATTGAGCCTTTCTACCTAATTATTTCCTTATTACTTCACTGCCTTTCATTTAAATGAGCCATTTGTATTTATAAAATTAAAATGCATTTGCATTCATGCTACAATCTGGCATGTTTATATGTATTTATACTTGAGTAGATGTTCATTAATGTGCTCTGTGCCTACCAAATTAATGAAAATGAATGAATAACTTCCAAAATATATGACTGCATCTCTGGATACGTATGAACATGTTGATGCCACAGAGAGAAAAATGTCAGCAGATGAAAGGTAAACAGGTATAATCTGATGTGTTTAAAGGAGAAACTCCCAGAACTAAAACACGTTCTTCCGTTAAAGATCATAGCAGTGTTTGATGATGGTATTATACTGTACGATGACATTTGTGTGTCTGCCTACTATCGACTCTGCAGCATTAGTGTTCCTCTGGTGTCTGCGTGTTGACAAAAGCTAACTGATGACAGCCTACCAGACACAGCAGGAGGGGGAAAAAAACACTGTTGACCCTGCTTAGATTGGATTTACCGCAAGGCTGGATCCAACCACAGCTGGACATGATGGATTATTGTAATGGCCACCTCGATGGCCTCTTTGTCATGTTTAAATGGCAATACATTTCAGCTGGAAGGAGGAGATTTAGCAACACAGAGCTGAGGAGGCAAATGATGTGTTTGAGGTGTAAATAAAAAAGGGTTGACTTTGTGCTGACGAGCTGCAGGTGCATTGGCAGCTCGCGGTGCTGCATGTTATTGCTATTGATTGTCTTTTATAATGTGCATTAATGTGGAGCCATTAAAAGTCATTATTATATCTGGCTGGACCACAGCCAGCACCCAGTAACACACACAGTCTTGTACACACATATTGTCGAACAGATTGTAACCACGATGATGTGCATCAGTTTATTGACAACTTGCTGATATGTTTATAAAAGTCATTTATCAGATTGTTTAACTGATGCACATAAATCATGAGTTGGCATCAAATGACCAAAGTCATGATGCAGGAAGTAACAAAATGTTGAGTAACGTGATCTCCTCATTCATCTCTGTTTCACATCAATAAGGCTCTAGAGGTGATGACATATTCTAGTATTTTCAGCTAAATGTGTGTGCTGCAGGTGTTGCCTGAGTCAAGAATGTTCTTTTCAAGTAAATTCTTGTTTAATTATACAAGAATAAACATGTTAAACTGAACCTAAAGTGAAACAAGATGCTGAAAAAGCACATTGACTTGGGTAAAAGTTGCAGATAATTTAAGACCATCACAATACAGAAAACTAGCATAAACTAGCTCAGTCTGCCTTCGGTTAGCTGCCTAAACCATCCATCCATCCATTTTCTTCAGCTAATCTGGGGTCGGGTCACGGGGGCAGCAGCGTTAGCAGAAAGTGGAATCCTAAGGCGTTCCTGGGTCGGTCAAGGAACATAGTCCTTCCAGCGTGTCCCGGGTCTTCTTTTAGATCTCCTCCCAGTTGGACGTGCCCAGAAAACCTCACCAGAGAGGCGTCCAGGAGGCATCAGATGCTTGAGCCACCTCAACTGGCTCCTCTTGATGTGGAGGGGAAGCGGCTCTACTTCGAGCCCCTCTAGGATAACCGAGCTTCTCAGCCTATCTCAGCCCAGCCACCCTGTGGAGAAAACTCACTTCAGCCGCTTGTATCTGCAAACTCATTCTTTCAGTCACTACCCAAAGCTCGTGACCATAGATGAGGGTAGGAACGTAGATCGACCAGTAAATCGAGAGCGTTGCCTTCCGGCTTAGCTTTCTCTTCACCACGACAGACCAGTACAACGCCCGCATCACTACAGATGCAGCCCCAATCCACCTATCAATCTCCCGATCCATCTTTCCCTCACTCATGAACAAGACCCCGAGATACTTAAACTCCTCCACTTGAGGCAGGACCTCATCCCTGACCTGGAGAAGGCATTCTACCCTTTTATGGCTCTAGACATGGTCTCAGACAGTGGTACTCACTCCTGGTCCTGGAGAGCAGGTATCCAGCATGTTTTCCTTGTTTCTCTACTCCAACACACCTAATTCAGTGGTTGAATCACCTGTTCAGCAGCTCATCAGGCTCTGCAGAAGCCTGTTAATCAACTGCTGATTGAAATCAGGTGTGTTGAAGCAGAGTTAAAACTAAAACATGCTGGATTCCGGCCCTCCAGGACCAGGAGTGAGTACCACTGGTCTAAGATTTGGAGCGTTGGAGTAACAGACCTAAATGTTAATTTGTCAAACAGCTTCACTATGAGTGTTTTAAAACTCTCATTGCACAGAATACAGACTCACCATGTGGAGCCAGACATGATGAGGACAAAGATGGCTACTTTCTAAAGGTTGGGAGAATGTAAAGTTGTGACCTTTTATCCAAAACAGTAACAGTGTCACAACACACTTCCTTCAAAGCCCAAATTTCACAGACATCAATAGATTCAGTCTGAAGATGCTTTGCTCACCCATGGGAGGATGCTCTTGGCTTTTTTCCTAAACCTTGTTCAACAGGACTGTACTGCAGAGCAACACTTTATAAAGTATTGATCTGAAAGTTTCACTCAACCATTCTAAAACTGTAATTTAATGGTTATGGTGTCTGCTACAACAGGGTGGATAGTGGAGATTCAGCCTACTGATGTTTTTCTTGAAGGAACTGTATTATGATATTTTAAACCTTTCAGAGCAAGGATAGGCCCACATATGATAAAATATTACTGTTGACACTATGGGGGCATCATGTGTTCTGAAATATGAATTATTTTCTTGAGACATTTTATCAACCCAGAAAGAAGTTGCTTGATTTAGATAAAATTCCACCTCCACCCATTTGAATTTGACTCATTTCATAATGTAACCCTCAATCAAAAGCGAAGCACCATGAGCCACAGGGAAAAACAAATCAGTGTTTTCAGCTGCTCACACCACCCCCTTCTCTGAAAAGTGGATTTTGCATGATATAGCCCAGGGGTAGGGAACCCTGGTCCTGGAGAGCCGCTATCCAACACGTTTTAGAGGTTTCCTCTAAAGCAGCAGTTGATTCACCTGTTCAGCAGCTCATCAGGCTCTGCAGAAGCCTGTTAATCACCTGCTGATTAAAATCAGGTGTGTTGAAGCAGGGAAACCTCTAAAACGTGCTGGATAGCGGCTGTCCAGGACCAGGGTTCCCCACCCCTGATATAGCCCTTTTAAAGATCTCCAGCTGCCTTTTGAAGCAGCATCAGTTCACAGTGTTGCCTTGGCCCTGGACCTTGACATCAGCTTGTTTAGGCTCTTTCCTTTTATCATGACTCATAAAACTAAGTACTATCTAGCTTTTGAATTATTTTTTGGAACCCAAACGTTTCCCCATCTGTTGGCTTGATGCGCTCCACACATCGGGAGAGTCTTGGTCCAGGAACGGCTTCTTCACCGTGCTGCTCGCTGGACTCGCGAGATCACAAAATCCCTCGAGACTTCCAAGGTCTATGCCATCTGCAAAGAGAAGAAGGAGATCACGTTTTCTATAACTTCAGTATGACTTTCTGAAGGACTGAAGCAGTTCCACTGCCAGGATTTAAGCCTCGTCGTCCATGATGAAAAACACATCGTTGCACTTCTTGAAAAAAACTGGTAGTAAAGATGTGAGGTCACACGTATAGATGTAATCTACATAGATATGAAATCACATCGCTTCAATAGTCTTTAATTTTGAAAATTACCAGACGTTTTTCACTGAAGCCGTGTGTGATTTCCTCTCTAGCCTTATGTTAACTGTGGAAATTGACGTGTCCCAGAAGCAGCTTACAGCAAAATAAGACCTGGGCCTATCTTTAGCAGCGCAGCACAGCACAGTGTGCCGCTTCTGGGATTTACCCAGAGATTTCTGCGTCGCAGCTGGTTTGAGTCAGCCCCACAAACTATAATGGATTCTATTTGAAGCAGTGACATTCTGCTGCCGTTCCATGCTGCTGATTCTTCCAGTGTGAAGTAGATGTAAATAGGGACCTCATGCTTCACCAAGGCCAACAGTGCCTTCAAGACTGCACATGACGGCCTCTGGTCTTTAGCTGACTTCTTAATATTTTTAAGAAATTAAGCGCATCATTGTTGTGTCACATGCAATCTGGCAATTGACAAAAACCTTATTTGTGTTGACTCTTAATCTTCAACCAGGATTACCATGAAACTCTCCTCCTTATCAAACAATACACTGATTAAAGTTCAAAAACGTTAATTTAGAAAACACACTTAAATTAATCCATTGTATAATGTGTTTGCTAGGTCAGCATCTGGACATAATCACTGAACAAACTCATTTTTGGCATCATCCTGATTCAAGATGGCCACAAAGGTAATCCACATTAGCAAACAAAAACGTTTTTAGCTCAGTCACTTTTACAGATATTGGTCTAAAAGTTGTTGTTGTGTTAGCTGAGTGTTATCTCTGGCACACACACTCAAATTGCTAACAGATTACCATTTTGTGTTCGATTTCAACATTTGCCCAAAATAGGTACAAATAATTTCTTAAAGCAGCAATCCGGAGTTTTCCCCTTTCAGGAATTATGTATGATTTTTCAGAAATCCATAAAAGTGATTTTCTTATCATGTAGTGTGATATAACGTAAGCAATACGTCTTTATTTTATTTTTTTTATTGCTAAGCCCGCCTCCTGCCCCATAGAGCTCCATGCAATAGGAAACTGAGCGCAGGTCAGAACTAACCAATAGCGTTAGACTACCGCTTACGTGCTTCAAAGTTAAGGAAGTACCTCAGCTGATGCAGAGTTGATGAACTGTACACGGACAAGTAAGTCTTTAAAATATAAATATATGAAAACACAACATGAGATGAGAATAATACTTGTAAAACAATGTGTTTTAGCTCTGTTTGTCGGCTACTGAAGCACATTCATTAACAAGAAACATGCAGTGGCCATCTTAAATTACCGAATCGAACGACTCTTGGTGTGATACGCTTGTCAGCCACTAGATGGTGCCATCAGATAAAACAAATTCTTCGGACAGCCGATTTAACATAACATTATCTTAGTTTATAACTTTGGCTTGAAAGGTTGGTGGTGGTCTGAATTCCTTCATACTTCCTGTTTCTGTCCCAATCTCAACTCAGCGCACTTATTCCCGTCTAATTGTTGGTACTTTTCTCCTTGTATAAATACTTCCTTTGGCATGATTCTTGGATAACTGCCTCTGCCTGTTTCTACTAAAGACACAAGACATCATAATAAAAACGCTGCAAAAAAATGATGACAATGTGATGAAGGGATTAAATGTTACTCAGGAAGCAGGAATGGTAATACATTACTTATGTCACCACACCAGCAAGATAAAGCTGCTGAGAAAATCTGCAGGTGCCAAAGCTGACAGAAACATTGTGTTCCCCTTCAGACTCTTGTTGGTTTTAAGCTGCTTTATCTGCAACCTGTTCACACCAGCTAGTGATTAAGGATTTGACTCCTGAAACTAAAAGGACAATCATTACACTCTTATCATCAACAGCTCTGCAAGGAACAGTGTGTTCCCACCAAAAGACTTTGTTCAGTGACAAGTGCAGGAAGGGTTGGTGCATACAGACGTGGAACCTGAAGCTAATTCACTCTTATCTTCAAATGGGGCTATCATTAAAACAATTCACAATAAAATGATTTTAAGATTATTTACATTTTTATCATCTTTAATCAGAGTTATAATCATCAGCTGGGTTAAACTCATGGTTCACCTCCAGTTTGCTAGATTCTGTAAACAGATATTTTTAAACTTGCTTCTTTAAAATAATTGTAATAGGGTTTCATCTAGAATGAATCTACATATTCAGGCTGATATCTAATTGCACAACAACAAAACAGTCATCCAGCCAAAATTGCCATATCACCAAAAGGTGAGCCTCTGCAGCACTAGAGGAGGTTAGATGGTGTTTGGTAACCGGTCAGCTCCTGAGTAAAAACTGTTCTTGAGTTGGATTGTCCTGGTTTTGGTGCTCCTGAATCTGCCCAGAGGGCAGTCGTAGCATTCACAGTGAAATAATTCATGTAGAGACTAGTCCTAATTGTTTTTGGTTTTGCCTTACTGTGGTTGTCAAAACATCCAGAACATTTCTGAAGACAATTTGAAGGACGCAATGCAACAACCAAGTTCACAATCACACCAGAGGAGTTGACTTTCAGTGTAACCGCAGTGGATGTCAGGTAGCCTGGCAAGACGTCCTATACATGTAAATATATGGTATGGCCACGACCCATAGGCAGAGCTCGGTCGTGGGGCAGAATCTACGATTGTCTTTCAAACTGTCTCTGCATGCTATTGGACAGGTCTAGGGCCAATCAGAGCAACAAGCAATGTGACATATCCATCACTACATAATCAGTCAACGGGACAGTCCATCACACACCCAGAACACCTAGAAGAAGAAGAAGAAGAAGAAGAAGAAGAAGAAGAAGAAGAAGAAGAAGAAGAAGAAGAAGAAGAAGAAGAAGAAGATACAATACTGACAAGAAGCTTTAAACCCTAAGGCTGAGGAGCAGCTTTTCCCTGAGGCTGTGGGTATCGTGACCTCTGGCCCACTTGATCATTTTTCCTGGTCCAAAACTGATCTGAAGGACTCACTGGTAAAACAAGACCCACATTCAGATGTAAACACAGTTGGTATTGGTAGCCACTCTGTGCTGTGAGATAATGATCTAGCCGTCAAAGACTTGCCTTGCAAAGGCCCGACACTTAATTTCTTTTGAACTCATTAACCCTGAACTGTTCCTGCAGTTTAAGACCAGTTTCCAATGGAGAAAACTGGACAATGCTACTGAACATTTCTCAGTGATCTCCAGTTTGGAAGAAAAAAAAGGAAAAGGGGTGGTGACAAGGTTTTGGGGTTAATATCTGCCTTATCAGTTTAGAGGATGCTGACACAGAGCAACTGAACAACAAGTAATTAGAGCTGTTCTACCAGAGAGGTCCCGGTGTTACAGCAGAGTTGGTTATTTTAAAACTCAGTACATGTTTGATTCCCCTCTCTGTCTTTTCTGAATTTCTGCAGCTGATCACAGGTCAGAGAGACAGTTTACTGACACAGATCAGAGTCTTTGTCTCATTATTCCTGCAGACAGACGACTGAATACCACCAGTCTAGTTTAGAAACATTGGTTTACACACAAGACATCCAGGATCCATAAACACCAGTTGGTGATTTTAAAGGAATGGACATTGTTTATAAACAGCGTTTCAAATGGTGTTTCTAATTTCCATTGACAACAGTGACTGTGAAGGCAGCTCTATGCAAACTCCTGACCTGCTTTAACTTAGTGGACATTAAAAAGAGACAAACTGCAGGACGATGAGAGACAAGGAACTCATGCCACTAATAATTTATTAAATATTGTATAGTTAACTCTGAGATTTCAAACATGGCAAACATTGTCATTGGTTGTCTTCTTGAGCTCATCTCTAACTTTTGTTATTTTGTTATTACTCCTCTTGCCCATTAAAGCTGGTTCTGAGGCATTCGGGTTTCAGGCCTCTCTGGCTTCATAGAAAAAAGTGTGATTCCTGTGGTGACCTGGTGACTCACAGAGGCTGTGGCACAGCAGAAGGGAACACATAGAGAAGTTTCTATGGAGGCTCTGAAGAGTTTTCTTGACTGGATGACAGAGGAAATGAGTGAGCAGGACAGGTCCATCTATTGGGAGACAGACACAGGTCCCACACTGGAGCAAGCAGTCTATAACAGAATGTAAATGAAGTAGCTTGTGCCAACAAACCAGTACTTTCTCTCTATCATGAATAAATATTAGTGGTTCTCAGTAAGCAGGCCAGGCTGCTTGTTCTCCCACAAAATCCGTGTCTGGCGTCACATTCCTTTCTTCCTGTTGCTACACCACGCTCCTCCATCGTTCTCACACTGGAAACATGGAGGGAGAGGAAGGATGCATTGTTATCAAAGAGCCTGTTGGATGGTAAACACAAAGTCATTAACCTGCGACCCAACTGGATGGCAGGCCGAGGAGGGGGGAGGAAGTGGAGAGGAGTGGGACTGTTTGGAGAGGAGATTCCCTGGAGCTTCAGGGAGGTGTCAGGAGGAGATGAACTCATCAAACTGGCCTTACCATGACAGCGAGACCAAAGCCAGCAGACCTGAAAATCTCCATTTGGGGCTGAAGCTCCTTTTAGAGATGCTGCTGTCAGATTACAACAAAAACCAGAAAAACAAAAGAAAAAACAAACTAATAAAGAACAAAGGAATTCTGCTTATATTTATTGTAATATCTGATTGAGCACCATTTTTATACCTTGTGATGTATTCATACATGTTTTGATCTTATACAGGATTAGTGCATAGAATAGAATAGAATAGAATAGAATAGAATAGAATAGAATAGACTTTATTAATCCCACATTGGGGAAATTCACTCGTTACAGCAGCCCAAACACTTAGAAAAAAGGTAATAAAGAACATCTTTGGTACGTTCATACTGTGTGTTTTTTCGTAATTCTTTTACTTTTTGTTCTTTATAAAACACAGATAGATCTTTCTTTACCTTATTGTGCTGACGTTTCGATCGTCGCTGCGATCTTCATCTGAGCTAAGCCGCTGAAAGCAGCTTCACTTCCGCTTCCGTTTATGTGCGGGCAGCAGGGGGCAACGACATCGCCCCCTGCTGCCCGCGCCGTCCTGCTCGATGACGCAGTCCCATGCGTGGTCCAACGCGTACACCCCGTCGTCCCTGTTCATGGTCCCCCGTCCACGTCTCCTTATCTCTATAGCTTCTTTAATCCATCTTTTATATTTTTGTTGTTCTGTGTTGATGATCCTTGTGTTGTCCCAGTCCATGATGTGGTTTTCTCTGGTGCAATGATCTGTGACTGCTGATTTCCTTATTGTGCTCTCTGCTTCTTGTTTTGTTGCTCTTGTGTGTATTCTTCTTGTTTCTTTTTCACATTCTTTTCTGTGTTCTGCTGTTCTTGTGTTAAGTTGGCGTCCTGTTTCTCCTATATATGTTTTATTGCATAATTTGCAGGGGATTTCGTAAATGACTCCACATTTTTTTCCTGTTGGGATCTTATCTTTGGGGTGTACCAGACTTTTTCTAACTGTTGTGTATGGTTTGATTGGTGTGTTTATCTTGTATTTTTTCATTGCTGCTACTATTTTTTCTGTCGTTCCTCTGATGTATGGGAGGGTTATTACTGGCTTTGGTTCTTGTTTCTCTGGGTTCTTTGCTTTTCTTTTTGGTTGCTCTATTCTTTCTGCTCTTGTTTGTTGCTTTCCTCTACTAATCGCCCACGTTGGATATCCACAGGTTTTTAGTGAGTTGTGTATGTGTCTGTTTTCTTGACTGCAGTCCTGTTTTTCTGTTATAATTTTCGCTCTGTTGTATAGTGTTCTTATCACTGACATTTTGTGTATCGTGGGATGTTCTGATGTCCATAGTAAATATTGATCTGTGTGTGTTGGTTTTCTGTATGTGTTTATTTTAAGTGCTCCATCTTGTTTTTTGCTGATCCTCATGTCCATGAATGTAATGCTGCCCTCTGTTTCTTCCTCATACGTGAACTTAATGTTTCCTGTGTCGTCTATGTTATTTAAATGTTCTGTTAATGCTTGTGTTTGTCCTTTAGGTATGATTTCTAATATATCATCCACGTATCGTTTCCATAACTTTATTTGACAGTTTTCAGGTGCAGTGTTTAATGCTTTTTGTTCCAAATCCTCCATGTAAAACTCGCAGAGGGTTGCTGATAACGGA
The DNA here is from genome assembly GCA_006937985.1 of Aphyosemion australe. Lineage (NCBI taxonomy): Eukaryota > Metazoa > Chordata > Actinopteri > Cyprinodontiformes > Nothobranchiidae > Aphyosemion > Aphyosemion australe. The sequence continues at coordinate 84,783 of SSNS01000633.1, forward strand.
TTCCCCATCGCGAACCCTTCCAGTTGTTTGTATATTGTCTCGTTGTAACTAAAATATGTAGAATTTGCCACCAGTTTTATTAGCTGTGCTATGTCATCTATTGTTAAATTTGTTCTTTTCCGTAGGGTTTTGTCTTGTCTGAGTCTGTCTATTACTATGTCTATGGTTTTTATTGTTGGTGTCTTTGTGAATAGAGATGTGACATCATGTGATACTAGTATGTCCTCTTTTTGCAGTGTGATCTTTTTTAACTCCTTTGATAGCTCTATGGTGTTTTTACAATGTTGTTCTGTGTTCCCTAATAGTGGACTGATGATTTTACTGATATCCTTTGCCATGTTATATGTTGGAGTTCCTATACTGTCTACTATTGGCCTAAGTGGCGTGTCTTTTTTATGTATTTTCGGTGTGCCGTATATTCTTGGAATAATGTTTGCCGTTGGTATCCAGTGCTTGTATGTTTTTTCTGTTATTCTGCCCTTTTCTTGTATCGGTTTGAGTATTTTTTTCATGTTCTTCTTTATCTCTTCTGTTGGATCTTTTTTTAATATCTTGTATGTGTGTTTGTCCTCTAACATATNAAAAACACACACAGTATGAACGTACCAAAGATGATTAAAGAAAAATATGGACACCAAGGATTAAAAGACTTCCGACGTTTGGAAAGTTTACATCGAAAAATCGCACGTCTAAGAAACCACCTCCGATTCAGCTTGAGATGCAAAGATGAGAATATCACACCAACGAGCCTGCAGTTAAAAACGCCGATACGAACAAAAACAGCGAGGAACATAACGGACAGAGCACAGAGGCTACTACTGAAAGAGAGAATAAGAAACATTGCATCAAAACAGAAGCAACTGGAACAAGAACTAAAAAAAGGATACATGGACTTCAACATCAACCACAAACTGGATGAAACAACGGAAGGATTATTAAAAGGACACATGATGGAACAACAAGAGAAGGAATTTCAGAAAGTAAAAAATAGACACATAAAGAAGCTAACAAAGCTCACAGAAAGAAAAAATAAAAAGGAGGAACAAGATGGGAACAAAAACACTACATGGGTATGTAACCTCTCACAACACCAACTGACCAAAGCAGAAGAAAGCATATTAAAGAAAGGACTCAATTTTGCAATAACACCGAAACATATACCATACGAAGAATTTATAGTAGCGACGGAGATAGCATGTCAACAAATCACAGAAGAAGGAAAGAAAGCAGAACTTAGAAACAGCGTAGTCGGGATACTGAAGAGCAGCAAAATAAAACACAGTAATGTCACAAAAGAAGAAAGAAGGGCCATAACCACTTTAGCAAAAAACGAAAACATTACAATAGTACCAGCAGACAAAGGAAGGACAACAGTAATAATGGATAAAGAAAAGTACAAAGAACAGATGGAACATATGTTAGAGGACAAACACACATACAAGATATTAAAAAAAGATCCAACAGAAGAGATAAAGAAGAACATGAAAAAAATACTCAAACCGATACAAGAAAAGGGCAGAATAACAGAAAAAACATACAAGCACTGGATACCAACGGCAAACATTATTCCAAGAATATACGGCACACCGAAAATACATAAAAAAGACACGCCACTTAGGCCAATAGTAGACAGTATAGGAACTCCAACATATAACATGGCAAAGGATATCAGTAAAATCATCAGTCCACTATTAGGGAACACAGAACAACATTGTAAAAACACCATAGAGCTATCAAAGGAGTTAAAAAAGATCACACTGCAAAAAGGAGACATACTAGTATCACATGACGTCACATCTCTATTCACAAAGACACCAACAATAAAAACCATAGACATAGTAATAGACAGACTCAGACAAGACAAAACCCTACGGAAAAGAACAAATTTAACAATAGATGACATAGCACAGCTAATAAAACTGGTGGCAAATTCTACATATTTTAGTTACAACGAGACAATATACAAACAACTGGAAGGGTTCGCGATGGGGAATCCGTTATCAGCAACCCTCTGCGAGTTTTACATGGAGGATTTGGAACAAAAAGCATTAAACACTGCACCTGAAAACTGTCAAATAAAGTTATGGAAACGATACGTGGATGATATATTAGAAATCATACCTAAAGGACAAACACAAGCATTAACAGAACATTTAAATAACATAGACGACACAGGAAACATTAAGTTCACGTATGAGGAAGAAACAGAGGGCAGCATTACATTCATGGACATGAGGATCAGCAAAAAACAAGATGGAGCACTTAAAATAAACACATACAGAAAACCAACACACACAGATCAATATTTACTATGGACATCAGAACATCCCACGATACACAAAATGTCAGTGATAAGAACACTATACAACAGAGCGAAAATTATAACAGAAAAACAGGACTGCAGTCAAGAAAACAGACACATACACAACTCACTAAAAACCTGTGGATATCCAACGTGGGCGATTAGTAGAGGAAAGCAACAAACAAGAGCAGAAAGAATAGAGCAACCAAAAAGAAAAGCAAAGAACCCAGAGAAACAAGAACCAAAGCCAGTAATAACCCTCCCATACATCAGAGGAACGACAGAAAAAATAGTAGCAGCAATGAAAAAATACAAGATAAACACACCAATCAAACCATACACAACAGTTAGAAAAAGTCTGGTACACCCCAAAGATAAGATCCCAACAGGAAAAAAATGTGGAGTCATTTACGAAATCCCCTGCAAATTATGCAATAAAACATATATAGGAGAAACAGGACGCCAACTTAACACAAGAACAGCAGAACACAGAAAAGAATGTGAAAAAGAAACAAGAAGAATACACACAAGAGCAACAAAACAAGAAGCAGAGAGCACAATAAGGAAATCAGCAGTCACAGATCATTGCACCAGAGAAAACCACATCATGGACTGGGACAACACAAGGATCATCAACACAGAACAACAAAAATATAAAAGATGGATTAAAGAAGCTATAGAGATAAGGAGACGTGGACGGGGGACCATGAACAGGGACGACGGGGTGTACGCGTTGGACCACGCATGGGACTGCGTCATCGAGCAGGACGGCGCGGGCAGCAGGGGGCGATGTCGTTGCCCCCTGCTGCCCGCACATAAACGGAAGCGGAAGTGAAGCTGCTTTCAGCGGCTTAGCTCAGATGAAGATCGCAGCGACGATCGAAACGTCAGCACAATAAGGTAAAGAAAGATCTATCTGTGTTTTATAAAGAACAAAAAGTAAAAGAAGTAATAAAGAACAGTTAAACACACATGAGCAGTAAGCTATTATTATAACCTTCAAACCACTAAAAACAACAAATAAAAATAGAAAATTGGGCTTTCAAGAATACGCAGCATAAGGGACACAGGTATTGCACACATACTGAATATAGCACTGATGTTAGCGTGTACCAGGATAATGTCAGTAACAGTTAAACTGTGGAGTTCTACACTCTTACTGCAGTGGGAATGAATGACCTACTGTAGCGTTCTGTCCTACATCTTGGATGTCTCAGTCTGCCACTAAAGGAGATGTCCATGGCCTCCACACTGGAATAGAGTGGAATGTGACCTAGACCAGGTGGACACGATGAATGTTTAAACACAATATTCCCACTTTGTTAGTTTTCAAATCTTGGTCTCTTCTTGGTTTCTCTATCACTCCATTAACCACGCCAGCATGCCCTGACTGGTCAGCTAGTCAGAAATGGTCAAAGGGTAATTCATCGTTCAAGACATTATTTTTTAATGGTGAAATCATTAAATAAAGGAACGTGGACAAAAATGTTTAAGGCTTTCATTCATCAACAGCACACTTAAAAGGAACCACGGTGTTAATTATGAGTTAGGTCTAATTTATTAGTGATATAAAGACGGACATAGATAGATAGATAGATAGATAGATAGATAGATAGATAGATAGATAGATAGATAGATAGATAGATAGATAGATAGATAGATAGATAGATAGATAGATAGATAGATAGATAGATAGATAGATAGATAGATAGATAGATAGATAGATAGATAGATAGATAGATAGATAGATAGACCATGTGTTTATTCAGACATGGCTCTCGTATGTTTATCTGATATGTTGGTAATAAGGCTCAGGGAGGTGTTGCCCACAGCTGGCAGCCTGCAGCTGAATGTGTTGGTGTGAAGGCAGAATCTGAAGCGAGCATCAGCGTGTGAAGAGTTGATTTGAACAATGTCTCTGGTGACAGACTTCTGTCTCCTCAGTGGCCAGCTTTAAATGGTTTCTCTGTCAGGCAGAATGAAGGGGATAAACTGCACTCTCCAATCCCCAGACCCATTTAGGGAGCAGATGAAAAGGCAGGAGGACAGCCCATACATGTTCCTGCACTTTTATTCAGCGCCAGCTGGCTGATAAACAAAACAGCAAATATCCAGTGCATTTTTTGACAGCCTCTCTTCACCTGTCACTCCACATAAAGACGGCAGAATTTTTTTTTCCCCCTGCTCGTCATTCAGTCACAGCTCAGCCAGGCTGATGGCTGCTGCACGTCTCCTCTGATGTCAGCCTGACAGCACATTAATCTACATCAGCAGCTCTAAGTCATTACTGCATTATGGGAACAGTGGTCATTACTTAGAACACAATTAAACATTTCCGAGTCTATTGACTTAGACCTGTGTGATTTATGCATTTGTTTAGTCAATAGTGTAGTTGAAATGATGTCATTAATTATGTATGGAAAGTCCAGAGGCCTCACTCTCCTGCTGCTGCTGTCCACACGCTGACAGATGTAGGAGTAATCATCAGAGTTTAGGGAGCTGCATGCTGCTTTCTAGCTACAATTTTATGTACACACGTTCTCCATTTTTCGCTAATTAATTGAGTCTTCAGCTATAAACGTGTTTGCAAAAGTGAAATCTGAACTTTTCAAAGCCACAGATGGTTTTGGGACGACTTCTTCAGAAGATCATAATTCTTACACTCTTACTGAAATATAAATGTCATTTTGAAAAATAAATACCTACAAAGATTGGTCTAAAACAGATATTAAGCAATCAGCATCACATAACATTCAGTAAATGAATTTGCATATTTTGTTATATTTAAAAGTTTTCTATTTCAGACAAACTTCAGAAAAGCAGGATGAAACAATTAAATGACCAAATATGTATGTATGTATGTATGTATGTATGTATGTATGTATGTATGTATGTATGTATGTATAATTAGTGAGTGTTGTGTTTCTTATTAAATCTTTGCATTTAAAGAGCAGCATATATTACAAACTCATTGTTTTAAAAAAATGTAGACGAATAGTTTTAAAAATACACATCACACTGTGAACAATAAAAAATAACTTTTAATTAAATGCCTCACTTTCTTTAAAGACCAAGTTCACTCTTTTATTTTCTCCAACACATTTGCAGTGGTCTCTTGTATAAATGAATGCCTTGTGAGTGGATCTCTGTGGGGAAAAAAAGCTATGGCACTCCTGTTTTAGGGACTAGAAGTGAGCCAGAGTAGAGGGGAGCAGAACAGCTTTAGAGTCTTATTTCCTGATATCCGGACATCTCGCCTCTGATTGGCTAACAGCAACACAACTTTTTTTTTTAACCTTTATTTAACCAGATGAGTCGATTGAGAACTCATTCTCATTTACAACGACGATCTGGCCAAGAGGCAGCAGCAACGGACACATAGTTAGCTGTACACAAACAGATAAGATAAAAAACAGATAAGATAAAAATAAGATAAAACAGCTGTCACGACTGGACTGGAACTGAACTGAGCAGAGCACAGCGTGAATAGGGATGTGGCGTGATTGTTACGACCCACACGCGGATTGAACTGACGCTGGGTTTAATATAGGAAGCCGCGGCGCGCAGCTCGAAGGGAAACGGTTGAAGAATGTCGTTTCGACTGAAGGGCCGAATGGCTCAATGACTGGACAGCTGGATGCTGCAAAAAGGCTCGGTAACTCACAGGTCACGAACGTGAATCAGGAAACGTGAGTCAATGACAGAGCCCCGATTAGTGATTCTCACTTCCTGATATACTCCCACGCTGGTCACGTTGATGTTTTATCTCCACAAATAACACAAGCCTGGAGGAGTTCTGCTGTGTGGTGGAGTTGCTAATGCTAACGATTAGCTTCTACTAGCCGAGACGTTTTCTGCTGTTTCCTGGACGCTAAACCAACAACAGCCTTCCCCTGGCTACTAATACTGTTTTCATATTTAGCCTGCATGTGAAACTCAGTGACTGATCATATTTCAAACATCACTAGTAAAAAATGGTTTCTCATTTAAATTGGTCTTTAAAATAATGCCAGAGATTTGAACTAAGATGATGATGCTGACAGCTATCTTTAACAATGTTGACTTCAAAACTCATCCAGTGATTACTTTAAGAGTTTTATTCAGTCATGCAGTGGTACAGGAGACTGATAGACAAACACGGATGACTTTAACGGTTATTGCCAAAGTTTTCAGCAAACATCTTGCGCAGTCCAAGTCAAATCTAAGTATCTAATACTTGTTAACTCATTCACTGCCAGCCGTTTTCTGATCAGAAAGCCCCTGACTGCCAGCGTTCTTGAGTGTTTTTAATGTTTTTTGAAGAGTCACAGAACATTGTGCTCTATGATCATGTAAACGCCAAAACTACCAAAAGAAAGAGTAGACTCACTTCTTACATCAGGAAGAATCACCGTATTTCTAGCGTTATCCGTTCTTTCACAATCTGTTGTCGAAGCGTGAGCTGCAGAAGCATTTCCGGTTGGTGCATCGCTTTTTTCACAGCAGCGTCCCAAAACGATCTCCTTATTCTTTGATTTTCTGCTTCCTGATCACGTGATGCATGACATATACGGATGAAGATCAGCTTTAGACACGTGATGTTTGTTCTCATGGTGCGGGGGCTCGTTCCGACGCCCACCCCGTAAAAAAATGCAATTGACAACTAATTCACTGCAATTCACGGAGTTAATATGAGTTAGTTCAGAAATAACTCCACTCATTCACCTTTCTGGAGATCAGTGGGGTCTTTGATGTCCCAGTGTATAGATTCTAGATGTTTTGATCACTTTCCTGAAGGTGTGGATTGCTGTGAAACTCTCTGAGGATCAGATTTAGAGTTGTATTGGAGGTGTTGGATAGTTGAAATATACTTCAGATGCCTTCTTTTACTTCTCTCCCAAAATATAAGTCTTCTCTGTCCAATTGGTCAGAATATGTAAACATATAATTCTTTAAAAGAGTATCCCTATCTCTGAAGAACTGTCTCTTCTGCACCATGTGCGCCATTGTTCGGTTTGCTCTGTGCTCTAAACTGCAGCTTCTGTTTGAGTGTTTTGTCTGTTGGCTGAACCAGTGTACTCCTGATGTACATAAAACGTTTGTATCTGTTACCATGTTGACTGACACTGGTGAAGCTACAGTTTAAAACCGTGGCACTCTTCATTTGTCTGTTTGAATAGAGAAAGCTTCTTAAATGAGAAGTAAAATTGATTAAAGAAAAAAAGATCGCTCTTCCCTGTTTCTCTGAGCCTACTAGGATTACTGCGCACTAGATATACCTGACACAAAAGTAGCACGAGCTGATCAGTACAAGAGACCTGCAAAAGACTGCAGGCAGCGAGGCGGAAAACTCCGGAGGAACCTTTGACTCCACTCCCTCGCCAATCAGTGACCAACAGTTTCTGATGTTGCATTTTTGGTGCAGCACACTTGGAACTACGTACATCAAAGCTAGACCTAAAAAAAGGACTGGCAACTACAAACCTGTTAGTGGAAAACCTTTTTCCAGTATTATTATTGGACTGGTAACACTGGTGAAACCGAAGTTGAATAATTAATGGAGGATTAATGTAACAGCTGTTTCTCGCTCAGCAGAGACCAGCAGATGATGATGTTTGGTCCCTACTGTAGTAATGCTAACTTTACAGATCCAGAAGTGTCCAATATACTTTTCCTCATTAATGTAATAGCCTCACCACCTCCTCCTTACTCGTGTTTTATAATGTTAGCTAACAGTAGCTAATCGCACCTCAGTATGAGGCTTCGTCTCAGTCACCTGGTACAATGGACTAAACCTGCAGGAAGAAGACGTGTACTCCCTCCACCATTCGTTGTCGCAGTGATGGATGAAGTGTGGCATTAAAATGGTAATGACTCAAGGGAGACCTGATGGGGGAATGCTGGGTGACCTTTGACCTCTGACTGAAACCACAGTCTGACTAAAATCCCCTCAGAGAGCCCAACTGACAGGAAGGATGGAGGAAGGTTCTGAAGAACTTGATCTGACTGATGTGTGTGATTTTAATTCAGCATCTTCCTACATTTCATCTGCCTGCTGTTGTGTTTCAGGGCATTTTCTGGGTCTGACAACCAAACACAGAGACAGAACAGGTGCTAAGATGTTTTATTTCTTATAATGTTGAAAGTAAAACCTGGAGTTTGATCAGAAGAGGGCTCTGACAGGAGAGAAGTTAATGTGATCCAGATCCATTATTTATATAAGTAGCTCGTTATTTTTGTTTTTATTTACAATATTAAAGGAATTGTTTTTTTTCTGTCCTGAAAAAACATCCAGTACTAACTTGTCTACCTCTTCACACTCTGGAAAGCATCACACAGTGAACAGATGATCCAAACATCTGGAAATGTAGTGGTTTCAGGAGCCATGGGGGACAAAAAACACTAGAAAGTCTAAAAATAAAATAAATTATTTCAACTGATGAAGATGAATGTGAAGATAGTGGAGACAGACCAAAAGAGTTGGAAAGAGATATTGAGATGCCCGAGTTAGTTGCAGCAGATGATAATGAGCTGAACGAGACGTGAGAGTGGGGTCATCTCCAACAGGTGAATCCTTAAGACCAAGACACAGGTGAACCTGATCAGCTCAGCAGTAAGATGCACCTGGGAAGGAGCCGCTGAGGACAATACACAACATGAAATTTGGTTTAGAGGTGAATTGTTGAATGCAGCTAAATGTCTGCTGCCACTGGCATCCAGACGTCAGCAGGACTGATGCCCCTGGGTGGCATAAAGTAGAACCACGTTTCCCTGAATTGCTGCCTTTACTGCTGGGTGGTGAATAAAGTGATGAGTGGCTGTATAGTTCATATGTTTCATAATTATTTAGAATTTTGAACACATGACACATAGTTATTTAAATAGAGGTGAAACTGGAAAAATTAAAATATGGTGCAAAAGTTTATTTATTTCATTAATTCAGCTTAAAAAGTGAAACTAATCTATGAGACAGACTCATTCCATGCAAAACCAGATATTTCAGCCTTTATTTGTTATAATTGTGATGATTATGGCTACAGCTGATGAAAACCCCACATTCAAAATATCAGACAATTAGAATATTGTGAAAAGGTTCAATATTCTAGACTCAAAGTGTCACACTCTGATCAGCTGATGAATCCAGAACACCTGCAGAGGGTTCCTGAGCCTTTAGATGGTCTCTCAGTCTGAGATGAACTACTGACGTAAATGAACTTTTGCACCATATTCTCATTTTTCCAGTGTCACCTGTACTAACACACTTCATGGGAGAGGATTAGTGTAGCCAAATCAGAGGCCAGGTTTTAGGTAGAAAAGTCAATAAACGGTTTATTATACATCTGTTTGTTTCACGTTTGTGTAACTGATCAGTATTCAGCTGGTTTGAAGGTATTCATACTTTTTTCAGATAAAATTCCTGTTGCAACTCCATTTTGACTCCCAAGCAGATCTGAGGGATGCAGACCCTCAGATGAAGACAATAATGGTGCTAAAACGTCCTCCTCCCTGCTTCTTATTGTTTTATGAGGCCGGCAGACAGACACACAGTCCAATCTCAGATTGATTATGCTCCTCCTCTTCATCGATTTTGCTGCCTGCTGTTCTTCTGTCAAGTGTGCAGAGATGAGAGATGCACTGAGAGAAAAAAGCAAAGCAAAACAAAAACACTTTGATTCCTATTTGTATTTATTCTTCTCGTTGTGACAAGCTGAAGAATAGTTTTTTATTAATTTCATGGATTATTTGCTCATTATGCATTAATCATGGTGCCCCATCTGAAAGGTGCAGGCACCACAGTGTGAGAAATAGCCATTCTGATCTCAATTAGATTATGCCTCAGCTCTCTGTCTGCCCATAAATCACTTCTCCAAAGTGAAATTAACAGTTACTGGAGCTCATTAATATCCCAACTCAGGCATAAGGAGGAGGCAGTGAGTGGAACCAGCCATCTCTCACAATATGAAAACATCAATTTGTTTGTGAAATATCAACATCGTGTGCAGGTTTCCCTCCTCCCCCTCGCTCTACTCCACCACTGAACCCGACAGGGAGAAATGATGGCATGTGCAGCTGCAGATCTACCATCAGCAGGTCATCAGGCAGTGGGGACCACTGGGCATCCCTTACAGGAACCTTTAGTGTCTCGCGTGAGTTAAAAATGTCTGATTTACTATAAACACTGATACTGATGGCTGTGGTATTTAAGATTAAGTGTCTAAATTAAAACATATCACCGATTAGAAGTTACTTCATCACTTTGGTAACTACTATTGGACATCAGTATTTCCAGTTTAATTTACACCAACAGTAAACCCGCTGAAAGTCTGTTTTAAATGGTAAAGTCCTGCAAAAAATAATAAAAATCAATAAAAAAAAGAAAAAAAACCAACCTGAGAATATCTAGCTATAAGACTAGAGGAACACTTTTGTCTAAAACATATAAACCTAAAAATGGAATAAAGCGTTAGACTATTTCAAAACAGAATCAGATTTTTTATTATCTGCTTTCATGTGGAACAAAACAACAACAACACAACACTCTCAGAGCGATGCATGCTGTCTGTCACCCTGCTGATTACATGATGGAATGATTGTCCTGACCGTACTGAACTTTGTCTACATTTCCCTAAAAACTGTGTTGCAGTTCCTCCTCGATGTAAGACGCCTGCTGCTTCTCACTGTCGATTTGCATCTGAGACTCAACTGGTTGTGCTACTGGTTTCTAGACCACAGGTGAAACTCTAAAAATTAGAATATGATGCAAAAGTTCATTTATGTCACTAATTCAACCTTAAAAGGTGAAACTAACATATGAGACAGACTCATTACATTCAAAGCCAGATATTTCAGCCTTTATTTGTTATAATTGTGATGATTATGGCTACAGCTGATGAAAAACCCCACATTCAGAATGTCAGATAATTGTGAAAAGGTTCAATATTCTAGATACAAAGTTTCACACTCTAATCAACTAATGAATCCAGAACACCTGCAAAGGGTTCCTGAACCTTTAAATTGTCTCTCAATCTAAGATGAATTACTGAAATAAATGGACTTTTGCACAATAGTCTCATTTTTTTTGTTTCACCTGTATCTTACTCACCTACCTGCTGACTCTCCACCAATACTTCCTGTTTCCTCAGCTCAGAATCTGGACTACCAGCCTCCTATCTGGACCTAGAAAAGGGACATAGATGGGTTTTGGCTTCACCTGCAAAGGGCAAATCTACACGAGAGTGCTGAAAATAAAACTCAACCTCAAGTTATTTTCTACATAAGTGAGGCAGACTCCACTGTCAGAACCCCCAAGCAAAACCCTTTGAAACTCATTTTCTTAACTTAAAATATAATTTTCATTTTTTGTCTTGAACTTAAACCCTTTTTGGAACTGAGACAAAGTTTTAAAAGGAAAAGGCAACAGAAAAGTTTGAGAATGGAACTGCACAGACTTCCTTGATCAGCAATAAGAGGAGAAATGTTATTTGGAATTGTCATTAGAATCTCTTGGAATGAGACATTAGCCATCTAAGTGTACTTGAGAAGATGAATGCTACTTGAAGAGTGAAGATGGTGAAAGAAGTGGCTCATTTATCGATTGACAAAACCATAACATTTTCAGCTTAAAGCAGCAGCTGCTTCTCTGTCAAAAAAGATCCATAACACTAAATGCTGACATCTTTCTGGAGAATATCCTCTATTGATTTTTACATAAGAATCCATCTTTCTGCATTAGAACACAGCCCAAAGAACATCCAGAACAAAGACCAATCAGGTGAATTTATCATGATTTGATTTACGCATCATCACTAAGCTACATTGGGTTCAAGTGTCTCTCTGGTAATGACCATGTCTTTAATCTTATGCCGAGGGAGGGGGTTGTATTACATCACTGCTTTTATTTGCTTAGCATGACTCTGGCTGCACTGACCTGCATAGCTTACATTTCACACATGAGACATTTACACAGCTGGAGCTGGAAAACTCCCCCCAGTCTAAGTGTCCCTCACCCTTACAGAGAAAAATCATGAGAGGCTTGTAGTGCAACTCCAAATTTGTCAACCAATTAGCACAGGCCCAACTCTGCCTCCTCTCCCTCTGCAGCTGTTTCATCAGCACCAAGTCCCCCAGTGTGCCTAATCTATTTATAACCCTGTTCTGTTCCTGTGACGTAGAAAAATGTAAATATTTTGTGGCAGACAAAGCTCATGGATGGGACACGTGGTAAAAACAAACAATGCAGACATATGCTGATGTCTGTCACTGATTGTGGTCCCCACCCCTCCACCCACCAGCCCAGATGTCCTGCGGGAGGGCAGTGATTTCAATTTACTTAGTGGGAGGCTGTGCACTTCTCTCTCAATAAATACCTGCAGATTGGATTGAACACACTTAAAGTCATTGGCTGTAAATGTGAGAGACTGAGGTCACCAGACTTTATAGAGCCATTAGAATGTGCCCGGGAGTAAGCAATGGGACTCAAAGGGTCGGGAATGTGTGAAGATCAACGTTCATCTTGACCAAACTGGGTTATTGAAGCATCACATGTTAGAAACCAGATTCTCTATGTGCATCGGCTGTGTGCATGCATGTATGATTTTATATTTTCAGCAGAATTTTCCAACTTTTTGGAGAACTTCCACCTTAATCCTTACTCTGTTTTTGAGCTGAGTTGAGTCAGAATTCAAAGTAAAAATATAGAGTCTGGCCAGGCTCAGGTGCTCAAATGACCCAAGTTAACTCCTCTCAATGCAGAGGAGCAGCATCTCCTGGATAATGGAGCTCCAGAGCCTGGCCACCCTACATAGCAACAGCATTTCAGCTGCTTATCTTCAGGATCTTGTTATTTTAGTTATTTATAATTCAACTTCAAGTGTTGGACCATAAACAGACACGTAATCAAGTGTTTTGCCTTCCAGCTTAACTCTTTTCACCCAAACTCATCAGATCAGGCCCACATAACAGCAGATTATACCTACTTTGGTTTTTATATTTATCTCACCAGGCATGACAAATTAAAACACATTCTCATTTGAAACTGTGGCCTGGCAAAAGACAGAGCAGATGAGGACACACCACCTTTTTAAAATTCACCTCAGATGACCTCAGATTTAGAGGAGCTGAGGATGATCCCCCCCCCCCCCCACACACACACACACACACACACACAGGGCTCCCCCAGAAGCCTCTGTGTAATTCGTACCCTGCCCACAAGTCCTTCTGCATGAGCACTATAGCACTCTGGCCTGTATTTGATATAGCACCATCTAGGGTTCTACAACCCCCCAAGGTGCTATACAACACAACCAGTCATTCACCCACGCCCACACACATTCACACGCTGGTGGTGATGAGCTACATATAAGCCACAGCTGCTCTGCGGCGCACTGACAGAGGCAAGGCTGCTGGGCACTGGCACCACCGGTCCCCCCATCCACCACCAGCTATGTGGGTTACGTGTCTTGCCCAAGGACACAATGACTGTGACAGACTGAGCGGGTCTCAAACCTGCAACCTTCCAATTATAGGCCAGGCACTTAACTCCTCTGCCACCGTCACCCACAAATTTATGTTGTGCTTTTAGTGTGGCTCACAAACAGTTGTACTGTACCACAAGTGTAGAAAACCTGCCTCCGTTTTCTGAAGACATCAGACATCCATCCCAAATGTTTGTCCCTAGAACCAGAACAGAATTGGATAAAAGAGCTTTAAATGATTTTTGCTCCAGTTATGTGGGATAACCTTCAGAAGGAACTAAATATTACTAATCTGATGGAGAAAACCACACTCTAGATAAATGTAACTGCCTCACACACTGAATGATCCATAACCTGCTCTAGTGAAAGATTTTGTAACTGCTGCTTTGTCTGTCATGTGCTTTTGTTGTAACGTGTGATTATATTTAATTCCCTCTATTGTTTTCACGCTGCCTTCCTGGCCCAGGTCACTCTTGCAAATGAGATTTGACATCTCAATGAGTCTCTCACCTGCTGAAATAAAGGTAGAATAATAAAAGCTACAGTTAGAAACAATCACCATCTTCCATCTCCAATTTTAGCTTCATCAGAGCAATCTGATCTGACACAAGCATTTGTGTATTTAATCATCACTGTGGTCTCAAATAGACAGACACACTTTGTGTGTGTTTGTACATTTCTGATGCAGCCTGACAGTTTAAACGCTGCAGCTGGAAGTCCAGAAATGCTGTGAGCAGACAGAAGTTAAAAGTCACACCAAATAAAGGTAGAGACGTCAAGTACACGAGGCAGAACGGCAGTGTAATCAGATTACAGCATCGTTTTAGGGACAGATGAAGAACATATAATTTAATGATAAACAAATTCTAATGATAATGGCTCAGAAAGCAACAGTAAAGACATTCTTAAAGGAAACCATTAAGGAATTAAATACTTAAAGATCGATCCATTTTCCTTTCAGAGGAGCCACTAATACAATAGGGTTAACCTCTAAACACACACACACACACACACACACACACACACACACACACACAGAGGTTGACATGAATTCTAAACATGATTTTCTTCAATAAAATCTGCTAATCAACAGCAATGTGATAAACTTGTGTTGAGCAATCAGCATAGTGAAATTATGACTCAGATAGGTCAATAACTCAATGGACATTACATTTTTTTACTTTAATTCTTGGGGAAAAATATAAAATTTATACTAACAACCACTTTGAATTCATGTTTGAGTGGAACATGACTCTAACCCTAATCTGCTCCTAAAACACTTTCAAATTTAAATGAGTCCCTCGCTTGATAAAAATCATGTGTAGAATTAATACAAAAAGAAAAAGTCTAACGTTTTTTAATTTTATAATTTCCCACACTGTTGTTTGGTGACAGATGTGCTTCACAGAAGGCAGTTCTGTGTGTTCAACACTGTTTCTGATGTTAGAAATACTCCAGAGAGATTTAATGTGAAGAGAACAGTTTGGTTTACAGCTAACTGAGATGCTCCAAATACCTTTGGAATGTTAAAGGGGAAATGAAACATGTCAGCAAAAAGAAAGCATCATCAACACAAACACTTCTCAGGCGTAAGGATTAGTCCTCCTTCACACTGGATTAAGAACTAGGAGCTCCAGCACCTATGGGACGTATTTAAACATAGGAGACACCTTTCAGTGTAAAGACACTGGGACAAGAATGTTGTCATTTTGGAAAAAAGAATATTGGTGGTTCAAGAGATGAATAAAACAAGCTATTTTTGTCAAATGGAAAAAAACATCATTAAAAGAGGAGGAAGACTGAGGTTTCTACCATCCAACACTTATAATGCAGCTCAGAATCAGATCCCCAACCAGTTTCACAGCAGTTCATGCCATGAGGCACGTGATCAAAATGTAATGTTGATGAGGACAACAATTAAAAGAATGTAATGCCCATGGAACATCAAGTCTCACTGTTAACAACCATCTTTAACTTTAACTGATTTATGCACATTTTTCAGTTCTATGGTGCATCTCAGTGAAAACTTTTTTCAATTCAAAAATTCCCATTGAAACAATTCACAACAAAAGGAAGCACAATAAAAAATATCAAACAACATTTTGTACCACAACAGGTCCAGGTTCAGTTATATGCTGTCTGTTTAATCCTATTGTAATATTATTAAATTTGGTAGATTATAACATGACGCTCAGTAAAAAGTTGCTCCTATATGTAAATCATTCCATTGCATCAATTCTTCATCTGAAGCAGCACAAGGTAACAGGCGATTGTGGAAAGAAACAGTATTGTACATTTTCAGAATTGGTCAAAAATTATATTGTTGGATTTCCATTCCTACTCCTAACAGCTCATTAAAACCATCTCTCTAACTTATTGTAAAGTTAATTTTGTGTAAAATTGTGTTTAGGTTCATGAAATCGCCCTTAACCACAGTCTAAGCTCTCTATGTGGCTCTTTGGGAAAGTCGGTTGCCTTCCTCTGAGCTTTCAGTTCTGGGCTGATTTGGATGATGTCAGGCATGTTTTTTTTTTTTGTTTTTACCAAAACTGAACACATCAGATACAGCTGAGCAAAGCCCAACTTTAAAACACCCTTTTCTGGGCTAATTAGAGCTGAAATAGAAAATCTACAGAACAAACTAGCTTTTAAACACAAACACTCACCCCTCCTGTCGGCTATCATCCCTGGGAAACATCAGCCAGAACCGGAACCCGCATTGCCAAAGAAAACAAAATAGAGCTAAACACCAGTCGCCATTTTCTAGGTCCAAACGTCTTTTGTTGTCCGTGACTTCAAATGGTGTTTTTCTTTTTAGGACTCTGGTAGTTTGTCCTATTGTAGCTTTAAGGCCAATGACCTTAAAAAGCTAAAATTAAAAGCAAAGGTTTGGGGGGATGGTGCCTCCTCAGCAACTCAGGGTGACATAACTAAAGAGGCATTAACACCAGCTTACAACATGACTAAACAAACAGGAGACCTCAGTGAGCATGAGAAAACAGCATTATGGTCCTACGGTGAATTGAGCGAGAAAGCAAGGCACAATCTGAGCTTTGTGTGGAACGGCCCACTCCACCACTATCTGCATGGAGCTGACAACTTTCTCTCATATATACCAACTTTCCCAGGCAGGACCAGCTCCATAAAAGGGCCTCTTCCTGTGTCTGAGCTTATTAATCAAATTGGCAGGGTCATGCCTTTCTTTGCACCTTGTTACCAGTGGACACACCATGTTGACACTGGTTCTGTTGTCAAGAGGCCTTCCACGTCTCAGTGAGAGGAATCTGCTCCATATCTGATCACTTCTAAACGCTGAGGCAGACTGAAGGACTTCACTTACAGAGATAATTTACTAAATGTATTCTCTTCAACTTATGACTGTTTATCAAACCATTAAACCTGCTGGAGCCAGTTTGCTTTATGGAAAACCCATCTGACCTGAAATCCTTTAGAAACACGATTAAACAGATGTTTTTGTCTTTTTCACAGGGAACATCTCTACGACAAACAAGCAGACAGCACATCTGTGACTAAAGCCTGGTTCACACAGCAGAATCTTTAAATTGTCGGGCATGAGAGACCACAAACATGGTGATCAAAAAATCACAGATATTGGTAATGCAGTGTGTAGTGTACAGCAACTAGGCAAATACTGCACAGTACACACAAGCCAGTTTCACTCATAGACATTCCCCGCTCAGCCAGGAAGTCTCATAAAATAAAACATGACTTTGAAGCAAACAAACATGGGGGAAAAGGAGCGTGCATGGTTTCATCACCTTGCTTTCTGATTGGCTAAATGTCACATTCAACAGGCAGCACATTCGTTTGTCTCCGAAAATCAGACCAAGACAATCCAACATGTCTGAAAGCCCGGATTTATGATCGAAGCAGTCCTGACATGCTTCAGAGCACTTGTAACACACCACACAAGGTAGGACAATCTGATAAGATTATCTTTAGAGTTGTTACAGTAATCGGGCGCAGCTTCAAGATTGTTGGAAGGGGCGGAGCGGGTCAAAAATAGGCATGATTATCCCGCCGTGTGAACCGGGCCTAAGACCACAGGATTGATATGGTCTTCCTTCAGTGACGACAACCACCCTGTTACAGCAACTTTCTCCTTTTTTTGCCTTTGGATGCAGAATATTTTCATATTCTGATATGACCCATCTTTCAAGTCCCTTCATTTTTTCACCCAGTCCAGGTAGTGAAACTCAACCATTTACTATCAAAACGTTACCCGTGAATACCAGTTTAAGAACCATCTGCTCAGCTTAAGTCTAAACTCTACGTGTAGCTCACAAATCAGCACAACAGGTTTGTGATTTGTTAGGCGTCACATTCATCACCATCAGAAGGATGAACTAATCACTTACATCCATTAAAAGAAGCTGCTGCAGCTCAGTAGGAAAAGCAACGCCGCTATTAACATCACAGGTTTGGAGAAGGTTATCAATATCCCCTTGTATTGATAAAAGTGTCCAGATAAAGTGTTAGTGCAGACTTGCTCTTTAAGACAGAGGCAGGGGCATGAACCCCAGCCAGACTCATTCCACCCAGCGCTAATGTCCACAGTGCTTCTTATGACCTACTTATGAAGTCAACTTCAGAGGAGCTATTGATCCGAGTGCTGGATGATTTGATGCATCTGCGTCAAATCAGGAAGAATCGAGGAGCTTAAGTGTGTGGGGGTCTGTGCCTTCCTGCTACTTTCTTTAGACCAGATGCTCCTCTGGGTTAAAGGTCACGGGTCATCCACCAAGCCAGGGTCACCCCACATTAACCGTGCACAATAGTTAATTCAGTTTTTAGAGAACACAGCTTTATACATAAAAATTGAATTCTTTTAAACAGCTGTAGGCTTTAAACAGCGGCTAAGGAGGTCTAATTGAATCAGCAGCTGATTTAACTGCCAAAGTATTTTCCTGTGCGTATTTAATCAATGCTTAAGACACATAATAGCCCAGGTCAGCAGCAGAAAGATTTCCATAATCAATGAGAAAAGGTTCTCAAGTTCAGCAGGTTACTGTGCTCTCCCTCTCTCCTCATTTTTCATAGAGTTATTTATTGTCAGGGTGTCTGTCAGAGTGAGGAAATAGTGCAGCTCAGGAGGAAAGGTAGCGTCGTTTTCCTGCTGAGGTCACCGTCTGATCACTGCCATCGAGGGCTCCGGGTTTGCTCTGACCTAACCCAGACGTAAAGTTCTTCTACTGCCCTTTTCACGGCGCTAAAACACCAACCACATTTACATTAATGTTAGATTTAGACAAAAATAATGAATCTGCTAAGAAGATTGGTATTTGGTCAGTTTTATTTGCCATCCTTTTTGTATTTTGTTCTCAACCTTTAGAGCAAGGTGTTATTTTTTGATTCTTTATCAGTCACATTAAAACTGCAGAGAAATAATTGAGGTTTGTCTTATGTGGCCCCTGCATTGTCAAAAGAATGTACGTAGAGTCATGTCATGTAGAAACACTTAGGCATATTGGTTTTGCATTCATAAACAAACTAGTAAGTAACGTGACCTTTGACCAGACTAGTTTCCTGAAAATTTAATCTGACTGAATGTAAATGAATGAAGTGAAACTAGGATTATAGGGAATTAGTTTTTGCATCTGACCGTTGTGCTGGGAATTAGCTGAAAACAAGAAAAGGAAATTACTGAGATGTGCAAAACAAGTTTGATCTTTTACTCTGTGTTTTCAGACACAGGTGTTCATTTAGACATAAATGTATTCATGCAATCAGTCACTCAATCATATCAACATAAACAAACGTCCTACCGCTTTTATTCCCATCTCTGATTTGTTTTGTTAGCACAGCCGTCTCTTTTTGATTTTATTTATTTTGTTTGATTTTCAGGAGACCTGGTAGAATCTATTTAGAAACCCTGAGCTGTTCGAGTGTAAAAAGCCTCTACACAACAGCCGCCGCCACTCGCCTGCCAATAAAAAAATGAAAACCTATTCAAGCCAATGAAGATGCAGCAGCATGTCTGCTGTCAGTCAATAAACTAAACAACAGGCCGGGCGGGTCAGATCAGGCTGAGCAAGCGTCCAGTAGAGGCAAGGTCAAAGAGGAAACCTGAATGAGAGTCACAGTCACAAAGAATAATTCAATTAAAACATCAATAGGCCTTTTCGTACTCAGAGTTATCAGTTAAAGTTACCGTCAGGACCTGTGATCTGCAACTTTAAAGAGCAGGTTCACAGAGAAACTGTTATTTTTTAAATACGACTGGTCACTCTGAGTTTCCCCTGCAGGCTGAACGTGAAAATAGTCTTCTACCCCTATTTCCTGCATTAGCCATCAATAGAAAATAGACGAGGAAACACTCAGATTAGAAATGCCAGTCAGATCTAGGTCACATTGAAAATTAGCATTCATGGAGTCAACCATGTTGGCTTGTGATCGGGACGGCCAAAGCTAACTGTTAGCATTAGCAACTCCACCACACAGCAGAACTCCTCCAGGCTTGTGTTATTTGTGGAGATAAAACATCAACGTTGCAGAGCAAACAGAGTCAGTGGTAGAGTCGCGTTGCTGTTAGCCAATCAGAGGAGAGATGTCCAAATATCAAGAAATAAGACTCAAATCCTGCTGTTTTCCACTCCTGTCTCCTCTGACTCACTGGCTATGTCTAAATCCAGGGGTTGCGTGCTCATGAGGTCCAATTTTAAGACCAGTGATGTCACAGCACCGCGTCGAATACTGTCCAAATTCCAAGTATGCTCAGAATGCGGTCCTGAAATGCGTTCTTCTTTCCCCCGATTTTGAGAACAGGTGCGGTGTAGTCTCCGTGGTCTCCTCACCTCCACTGCGGGATTGATTTCTGTACCGGCAACAATGGCAGAAGAAACGGGAGACGCAGCAGTACAACTTTATATGCTAGCTTATTAAAATCTGACTGAACAAAAAGTAAAAGCCTGAAGTGGTTGTGTTTTTATGCATTTCCTGTTTTCATTAGGCCTGTAATGTGTTTTTTTTATTTTTGTTCTTAATTACAGTTCATAAAATTGGCAAATCAAAAATCATAAAATAACCAAGGAAAAAGTTTAAAACATGTGCGAGCTCCATTTCTGCAGCTTCTTCTTAGTGCGGTAGCAGTTGCTAGGTGACAGGAGGACATCCGCCGAAGAAGGGGCGGGACTATTATTTAAGGCTAGACTGTCCACATTCACAGCTGTTAACATCTGGTCTAACCGGTCATGGAAGAACACGTCCTGAGACCAATGAGGACGAGTACTCATGAGCATGCAATCCCTGGATTTGGACACAGCCACTTACTTCCTGAAACAGGAGCGCCAGAGCTTTTTTTCCAGAGATCGACTCACAAAGGCATTTATTTATACTAGAGAACACTACAAAATGAGTGAACTTGGTCTTTAAGCTTCACAAATGCTCAAACGTTGACTTCTCTGAAACAGTTTTAAAAGTAGCTGGTAGTTCAACCATTGCCATAATCCTGGACAGACTAAAGAGTGTAGAGTGTCAGTATGACTCGACTCGCCGAACTAAAGAAACAGAGAGGAGAGAGTTTCACTGACTGGAGGAAAGATTTTTAATTCAACACCAGACTTAATCAACTGTCTCTGTTGTGCTTTAAAAGTGCTCTTGTTCACTAAATGGTGCATTATTTCTTCATACTCCATGCTTACTGCACACAGGTGTTCCCCTAGCCTGGCAAGCCATCCTATATGTGAATATATTGTCTGGCCACGACCCAAAGGGAAAGATCAGTCATGGGGCGGGATCTACGGTTGTCTTTCAAACTGTGTCCACATGCTATTGGATAATAAACAACGTGACATACTCACTGCTATGCATGTCAATCAATGAGGCAGTCCACCATACTCTGTCAAAAAGTCTCAAATACACCCTTTTTCTAAATAAAGGACTTAAGTACCTCTATCTGCTATTGACTCAAAGAAAAGCCCAAGCCTAAATAGTCCAAAGTTGATGCCAAAGCTGTTTTAAACAAACCGTCACCGTCTTAGTTGTTCTGCTCCGTCGCACCAAACCGATAGATCACTGTGATTTGAACGCCACCAGACTGGTCGGGCTGCAGAGCTTCTACAGGAGCATGGCTAGACCAACATGCAGGCAACATCATTTTGCTCCTGCTTCTTTCCATCTAGAGTTCTAGGCTAAATGCTTCCTTTTCACACTCAACAGGAGCGCAACGGCAAACAGCCTTTTGCATTCTTTAACATCTAGTTTATTTTTGTCTCATCCTTAAACAGAAATAATCATCAAGTCAACATTTTCAGCATTTCTCTTCTCCATGAACTCACGTGGACATCTGAAGAGCTGCTTGGTCGGTCACACCAAAAATAGTACAATGATCATGAACACATTCCAATCCTTCATGATTTAACGTCGTCATTTCACCCACCTCTAAGAAAAACTAACTTTCTGCTAAGGCCTGATCATTTATGACATAATATCTTTTGAAAATGAGAAGATATTTTAATGTGAGACACAAATGTGTGGTAGTGACTGATCCAGCTTAGCCTGAGGGCCACCACGTATCTCAGCAGTGCCAGCTGAAGGTCTTCAGTTTTTCCACTAAAATAGTTCTTCCTCTTGCCTTCAAAACAGCATGATGTGCTGTTGAGATCAAACATCATTTCCTGTAAGGGGACGATTTCCTCCATTTTTCATCTTTGTGGGTTACATTAATGTTGTTCCCCTCTGATGCTCCGACAGTCTCCGTGAAAAGCTCATTGATGGTCCCATCATGTGTCATCCACTCGCTGTAGTGACTGAGCACTTCTCTCAGTAATGGAGTGATGGACACTCCCACAAACACATTTGGGTAATGTGATGGGGTGCTCTCTGTTTATCATGTAACGCATTCAGGGGGACAAGGAGAAGGAGGCACATTGTGTGCATAATTCACAAGCTGCATTTGTCAAAACAAGGATCTATGCAGCTAATGATCCACGTGAAACTAATGACTCAATAAAACAGAAAAATCCACTGTTCACACAAGCATGGCAGGATGTTCTGACTTTGATAAACTGTTAAATGACAGATAATCAGGAGGGTGGAGGCTCGTCAGTCCGTGCAGGAGCAGGATGGTGAGTCCTGAGTGTGTTAGAGTCCCACAACATGTCTGTGTTCTGATCCTATCAGTGGCAGTGAGAAGTTCAGTTTAGACCTTGTTGTTTTATGAGTTTTTGTTTTT
>SSNS01000633.1:107935-118577 GCA_006937985.1 Aphyosemion australe
GTTTTCAAAAATTATGTAAGGTGTATTGATAAAAGTTATGAAGTGACATCACAAAAGAATTTACATGGCAAACTAACACTGGAGGTGGCTGTAAATGACCTCAGAAATGCATCATTGAGTATCCTCCCAGGGCTTTTATTTTGTTATTTCTTAAGGTAATGTTTTTGTTTTGTTCGGGGTTGTTTTTTTATAGCAGAAGAAACTATTTTTCATATAGCTTCTCTCAAGATAAAAATCACGAGGCGCTTCACAAGAACTAAAAAAAAAGGTGTGGCACACTTCCTGTGGAATGCCGTCCATCCATCGTCCACTTATGCGGGGTCGGGTCGTGGGGGCAGCAGCCTAAGCAGAGAGGCCCAGACTTCCCTCTCCCCAGCTACTTGGGCCAGCTCCTCTGGGGGAATGCATGTCCTCCTAGATCAGAATCAAATTTATATAGAACTATATAAACAAAACAACTTTATCCATAATCAAGACTTTAAGGTTTCTGGAATGGGAACAGTGCTGTGTGTTAATTCATGGTGATGTCACTGTAGCTCCTGTTCCTGGATGCAGTAATGTTATGGCCCTTTTACTCTACGGTCAGCTCGGCCTGGCCCGAGTCGGCTTCACACCTAATTGTTTCATTTACATCACCGTTGTCCGTGCGGAGCCAACTACTTTTTCCCCTGTGGTTCTTTTCATTCTGAACTGACCCTACACACCCATCTATGGACTGATTGGTCGGCTGAAGTGATGAAGTGATTTAACAAGTCACAGCAAATCAAACAACTCTCTGTGACCTCTTCTACTGCAGCAAACTGAACTAGCAACAAAGAAGAAAGAAAAATACAAAATAAAGTTAAGGAAGCTCAGTCCAGCCTGAAGAGCTCAGACATGACATGTTGGCAGTGAAAGACAAGTTTAAATCTCAAAAACACTCTGTGACATCAGTCAGTCGGGTAACACCCTTCAGGGCAGACATTTCCTCTCTCAGTCTGGTGTTCCAGGACAGCAAAGCCTTAAAGAGGCTTCTCGCTCCAGAACCACTTCTCTTTAATGGGGATACAATGAGATTTATTGACCGGAGGGCTGTATTTACATCACTCATTGGCCAAGAGAAACTACAGAAGCAGAGAAATTCTATGGCAGGCTCTAAAAGGCACGTTTTACTGCAACGATAATAAGACATCAAGAGAACAAATCTTAACTCCTACTTTTAATGTTTTTTAAGGCAGCGTTATAGTGCATCATGTGATCCAGTTACTGCAGAGATTTTATTCCATTTGTTTCATGTGGATGAAGGCATTTCTACTAAGTTTGGTATGTCAAGGATATTCTTAGAAAAGACAAATAACAAGATCTTTTCAGAAAAACTGTTTCTGTGTTGACAAGAGCTGATTCATCTCCTATAGTCGTTCATGATACAGAGAGCATTTAACTGTTGTAAAGCTCACAAAACGACCACAGATGCAAACAAAGATGTGCAGAGGGACTAAGAAAGGTATCTGATTTTCTACATGTCTGTGCAGATGTAGTGTCTCATGATGGGCTTGGCTAATTCACTGATTGAGAAGTGAAGCAGTCTTGCTCTTAGACTGCCAGACTGAATGACCTCTGGTTGGAAGTTGAATGAAAGCAAAAGTTTCTGAGTTTCAAGGACTTTGTTACCTACCTCCTAGTTGATTTAGACTGAAATTACCTGCAATCCAATTACAGTGTTTTGTGCTTTTAAGCTAAACCCCCTATGGATTGTCTGCCAAAATACCAAACTCAGCTTTGGGTACGTCCTAAATACTCATTCAGTTCAGGTCGGATTATTTATACAGAACCAGTTCACACTAAATCAGCAAAGGCATTATACACATAGCAGCAAAACCAATTGATGTCAGAAAAGATTTAGATTCAAAAACAAGTATGTACTGTCTGTATAATTCAGTTGTAATTCAGTAGATTATGAAATTCTAATTAGTCTAAATAAATAAACAATGATAATAAAGCCCAATACAAAGAAGGGATAATACTCCGGAAAAGGCAGGAAGCAAGAAAAAATATAACGGATGAGCAAAACAAAGTTTTCCTGTTTACTTCATATAAATTTTGTCTGCTTTGATTGAAGAACTTATTGATGTATACACTCAGACATGCATAACATCCAGTTACCTCTGTAAAAGCAGCATGCTGTGTGTGGCATCCACAAAAAATGAAGAAGGATGTTTAGATCATAATCAAAAATCTGCAGAAAGGTTTACCAAGAAAAATGTAAATAGTTAATTAAAAACTGTTCTACAGTCCATCGTACTGTCTTAAAGCTTCTCTTTACAAGGATGTTGTCCTCAGCGTGGCTGGACATCACTGAGAAAACATCAAGGTCGAGTTTTAACAATCAAATCACAGATGCAGATGGTCATGCTGGAGGTCGATGATGGCGATGGATGATGGAGAGGCGGATGCTGGCAGTGTAACAAAAATGTTCACATATACAGTATCTTACATATTACTAACTTTATAGGTAAACAAAAATATGCATGTGAACATTATTGAAAAGATAATGACACAGTGGACACTACAGCTCACTGCAGTGCACACCTGCTCATCAGTGAAACGATTCATTTTTTTATTATTCCATTAAAGATATTAATGCAGTTTATGACTTCCTTAGTGTTCTAACCTTTCGTGAGTCCAATTGCTGGCGGTGGCGGCAGAGCTACAGGTGGGGGTAGGGGTGATTCCAGGTAGCCGCCCTCATGAATGACTAATCAGGCTCACATTTCCAGCTCTGTGTCAGTGCGCTCTGGAACAATCCATTACTTCCAAACCATTCCCAGAGTGTTTGATCCCTGAGCCTGACCCTGACACTTTATCTGTTAGTTTTTATTTTCATGGTTCACTCTTTCCGTATGTTACCCTAATAGTTGCTATAATTGTTATGCAACAGGGCTCTGGCTTTATTAGTCCTGAGCAGGAAGTGAGAGGGACCGAATGCATTTTAATAAAACCCCTGTAGCGACACACTAATGGGCTGACATCAAAGTATTTGCATAGAGATGAATTACGGCCGGCCGCCTTGACGTGACTTTTAAAATATGATTGAAGAGGTTATTATTGCTGCACTATGATACGTGTTAACAGGTTATTTTAGCGTGGCTAGTGCTAAAATAAAATGAGAACAAAAGACTCGGGTGATGAGGTCAGGGGTTTTCATTGCCAGAGTCTACAGAAAGTGCTCATTGTGAGTCCCCGCTCCACCTTCTTCCCTCATTCTAGGACCAGGTATCGTTTCCACACGGTCCATCCTTCAGGAGGACCACAACCAGCCTCACACTCGTAATTAAATACAATCGTTTACTCATTCTGAGACGGTCAAAGGCGACTGAACTCTCCCAATCAATGCAGATGTTTATGAGTTAGAGGAGGTTAGTTAGGTCCTCACACACTGAGCATGAGGTCATTTATCCTACAATAAACACCACACACACACTTACAAGTGTGACCCAGACCCTGCTTCATTTGTAATTGTTTTTACAGTGACTTGGAATTCCTTTCTGCTCTTTATAATCTATATTACGTCTCCACATTTCATTAGGTGCAGCCAAACAGGTGTGTGGTTACCATGGTGACCCTAATGAGCCACTGTTAGCAGTTTTCCCATGTCAGATGGGTTTGACTCGTTTTGTCATCAGTAGAGACAGTTCTGTTTGAGAGTAACAACAGATAATCTGAGAGATGTTTGAACAATTTCAGATTATATTTTCATTTTTCTGTCACTAGTTATTAGTACCTCTGTCCCCTCAAGCCCCCAGTCAAGGCAGAGGGATGCCCATTCTTAGCGAGGCTCTGCTAAAGGACTTCCCCCTCAGCTTTGACTTCTGTCCGTTGCTCCATGCAGGTTTAATAACGAGAATTAAAGCAATGAGCTGCTTTCTTTAGATAAATGACTAATTAACTGAATCTGGTTGTTTTGAACTGGAACCGTTGTGTTTGTGATTACATCAGGTTCCACTGTGATGAGGTGGATTTAACTGGATTTGAACCGTTTGTTTTTATGACATGACTCTATAGATTGTCATCATCAACTTAACTGTTTATCTTCATGAAGAAAACAAGAGGAGGATCTAGCTGCTGTACTGAGGAGCTCATACTGAGCCAGGTTCTGCTGGAGGCTTCTTTCTGTTAAAAGGGAGTTTTCCTCTCCACTGTCGCTGCATGCTTGCTCGGTATGAGGAATCGCTGTAAAGTCTGACACAACAAGTCAATTGTGCTGCTGGGTTTCCTTTTAACTAATTGGAATGATGGACTGAACTCAACACACTGATAAGTAGGTTCATTTGGAATGTTTGCTTTGCCTTGAGACGACTTGTGTTGTGAACTGGCTCAATATAAATAAAACTGAAATGAATTGACTCCTTTTAGATTTCCTTTAAAAGTGTTCCAGTGTTTATGTCCCAATATGTAAAACCTAGAACGTTCTTATTCTCCATCCCTGAGCAGACTGCTGATCAGACTCATGACGACACGATGGAGGTTTTCATGCAATTCTAGAAAACATGGTTACAAATATTAATTGCATTTTTCCAATGCACCCTATGTTTGTGAAACCAGAGGTTATGGGAACAGAAAAGTAGTTTAGCAGTCAGAGGTGAAGGTCCCACTGCTGTCTCAGATACACAAACCAGTATTTCCTCTATTCAAGCCAGCAGGTGTGGGGGGAGGCCTACTTTAACACAGACTCATAATCAGGTAATGACTCACACAAGTTATCATTAAGTTGCTCAAGCAGACAAAGCAATTAACACAGACCTTATTTCCACATCCGCTGGGCGGCTGATCGTTGCAGTCGGTTGACGGCGTGCTGCTGCAGGGATGACTGACATCCTCTAAGAGTGCTGCTAGCGCACAATGATTTCACTCAACCATGAATGTGTTGTTAGAGGTAGCAGACAGCGCTTCTGCTGAACATAATGCAGAATCCCCAAGTGCTCCTTATCAGAGGACTGCAGGCGCACTGGAAGGAGATAAGACCGCCATTCATGTCTGTGGGAGCTGCAGGCTCCCGTGACACATGCCCTTGTGTGTAATCTTGTGTAGTACATGGTCAACTGGGAGCCCGTCAATGAGCTCTTTATAAAGGTCGACTCACACATTAGTCATGCTGGCAAACAGGGAAGAATTAGTGGGAGTCAACAGGTGGAGCTGTCTGCTGAAACCATGCTAACAGGTTGGATAACAGGAGAACATTCAGCAGAGCTAAAGCCACCACAGGCCTGTGTGTTCGTCTTCTGCTCCATTCGTCAGGAATTAAACCGCTACGGTGGCCCAGAGGGTCAAAACACAACAATTAAATCAAAAACAAATGAGAAAAACTACATAGATAGATAGATAGATAGATAGATAGATAGATAGATAGATAGATAGATAGATGATAGATAGATAGATAGATAGATAGATAGATAGATAGATAGATAGATAGATAGATAGATAGATAGATAGATAGATAGATAGATAGATAGATAGATAGATAGATAGATAGATAGATAGATAGATAGATAGATAGATAGATAGATAGATAGATAGATAGATAGATAGATAGATAGATGGATGTGTGCCGGCCCTGTCACTTCTGGACCGAACCTCTCTGAAGGAGCAGTCAGAGCAGCAGCCAGCAGGCTGACAGAGTGAACAGATGCTGCCGTGGGTCTCTGAGGGACGGGGCCATGTTCACTACACCTGGATTACATAAAAACAATGTTTCCCCCACCTGGAGTCAACAGCAAACTCATTGCCTCCACCTGGATCTTCCTGGTGCTGAAACTGTCCAACTGCACAGAGGAAACATCACAACACGCTGCTGATGAACCACATCAGCATCACATCAACCCCCAAGCTTTATTCACGTACAAATCTAAAGCAAACATTGGAAAACAAATGCAGATAAGATTCTTTTATTGTTGCACTAAACGGCTGCTTTCTTTAACAGTTAATGCTGCAAGGTGAAAGATTTTAACGTGCCATGCAACAATGAGAAGGTGACATTTTCCATCGAGGCCCAGTTGTTGTCCTGAGTGAGCGTGCTGACATCAGGCTGGCTCTGGAGGGACCTGCTGATAAAATCAACAATTTAATACATTTTCAGTTTTATTCAAATAGGACACAAAAAGGCTGGGGTTAGGACCCCTCTGTGGGTCACCAAGCAAAAATCTAAAATATTCTTGAAATTTTTTTCTAAAACATTTTTTAATAAACTTGTTACAAAAGTTAAAAATAGATTTTATGAATGAAAGCTATAAGCTGTATTCTCATTATGTTCCTTCATTTAGTCTGTTTATGAATGCTCTTGGTTACTGGTTGCTTTTTGGTCTGAAGATAAAATAGAACAATGTGCCGTTAAAGTGATCCGACTGAAACGTGTCAGAATTTAAGACATTTCTTGTTTTCTGACTGCAAAAAATGATGTGAGAGCAGCTTTATTAGATATTATTGAGATAATTTTACCAACCAGGTAGAACTAGAATTATTATTATTATTATTATTATTATTATTATTATTATTATTATTATTATTATTATTGATAAATATTATTATTTATTATTATTATTATTATTATTATTATTATTATTATTATTATTATTATTATTATTATTATTATTATTATTATTAATAAACACCAAGCTAACTAGTACTAGAATAAAAAAAATCTATAATAAAGAATTTACATATATGAAACATAATATAATGAAATATAAAATTAAATAATTAATAACTCTTAAGGGCAATATTTAACGAAGTCATAAAGCAACAAGACAGATAAAATACACACGCACGCGCGCACACACACACACACAGTTGTTTAATTTTTTATTTTCCACTTTCACCTGGTTCGTTTTGAGTCAGGGCCCGGTGAGCTGTGTGATCCGATAAAGAGCGGGTCAGAATTTCTCATTTCAAAAGTTGAAACACTCAGGTTAGAATTTGTTTCCTGTTTTAATGTTTTTGACAGACGTGATCATGAACCTCCAGCTCCTCCTGCACACTAACCTCATACATTCTGGATCTGTTGGCTTCCAGTCTGGACTCCAGATGCAGCAGCAGCAGCTGTAAAGGCTGACTGAGTTTGAAAGTGATTTGTATTTTTAAGAGACACTTTTCATGAAATGAAATGAAAATGTCGACATGAAGGAGGAAGAACTGAGTGAGCAGCCTGACCAGGGTTAGAATGAGACATGGTTTCATAGCTGAAGGTCTGATTAGTTGATTTGCTGCTGCAGACAGAAGCATCACTCCAGATCAATAAAGTCTGGTGCTATAGGACAAAAACACTTTTCATTTATTTCTTAAGAGTTTTAGATGTGAGCTTTATGTGGAGCTCTGAATTAAAGCAACACTAAACAGGTGGTTTGAGATCTAGACTGTATTTGTTTATGTCGGTTAAACATCTGAAGAGAGAATAAAGCTCAGAGTGACCAGAAATGGTCCTGGTGTCTTTAGGAGATACGAATCTGTAGGCCTCAAGTGGTCAAGAAAAATGGAAACTTCTATAGATTTAAATATACTTCTGTATATCCATCTATCCTTCCATCCATATTATAATCATTTTAAATACCAATGTGCTTTTTGCTCCAATATAAAAACTTAAAATAATGAGAAATAAACTAGTTAAATGCATATAATCATTCTGCTTCATTAAATATTGTTTCTGCATTTCTTCTTATTTTGTATTTTCTGCAGGAATGTTACTTTATTTTTTCATTTACATAAAATAAAAAAAAGATCCTACGGTTTTCTCTGTAAACGAACACATCTAAACTGGTTTTGGTTTTTCAGTTTGTATTTAAAATTATTATTATTATTATTATTATTATTATTATTATTATTATTATTATTATTACTACACATGTGATACTATTTTTCTTTGGAGTAACTGAATGCAGCGCACCTTTATGAATTTTGGACAAAGTTCTTGCAGGTTTTGCTTCAGTAAACTGAATAATTTTATTTGCTGCTTTAATGAACTGTTTTGACCTTTTGGAGGTTGTGTTTTAGTTTTGGTCACTGCAGCAAATAAAGAATTAACTTATAGAAACTACAATTCCAAGTAAAAACAAAATACAAACAAAAAACTACAAATTCCAAACTCAAGCGGTTCTGTTGGACATTCTAAAATGAAGTGATTTCATTTTTAAAGAGCTATGATTTCACCTTTCTGTCCTGCCACTCTGCTGTCTTTTACAAGCTTCGTGTTTGTTTGTTGTTTTTGTTTGTTTTTTTGTTCCAGATTATGAGACATCTAACTGAAAACATCACTGTCTTCCCTCCCTTTTGATGGAGCTTCACAATTGTTCCCATCAACAACTCAATCAAGCCTAAACTCATTAGCAAATTAGGTATTTATTGGAAATTTTATTTAGAAGGTTTTTGCAAGGCATTCCATGCATTTTATTGCCTTTTTAAAATATTATTACTTCAAAGGTTTTAATCATTTGGGGTGTTTTAGCTGTGATTTTTTAAAATAAATTAAGAGTGAAAATTTGTCTAAGAATTTTCTTGATGACATTTAAAATATCTTAATAACCACTGACAAAAATAGATAAAGGTTTTCTTCGGTGTCAGCGTTTTATTGAAGGTTAAATTGAAAATATGACAGCAGTGCTAAAGAACTGTGTCGGTTTCTAGTTTGTTTGCTTGTTTTGCCTGCAGGAAAAAACACAGATGGAGTTAATTATTCCCTGCAGAAAAAACCAGTGACACCATCTATGTGAAAGCAGGAGACGGGCTGTTTAATTTTCTATTGGGACAGATGCAAGGTAATGTTTATGTGCACTGATGCATTAACATGTTAACATCATGAGTCTGAAGTGGAGCTGCACCAAGACTCTGCTTCATCTTCATCAGGACTCAGTGAATCTATAAAAACAGCAGAAAATTATAAACGCTGAAAATAATCCAGAGCAGGTGTCTTCAGATTCAGTCTGGAACATATGAGCTTGTTCTGCAGGTACTGGTTAGATAGTTAAAGTGTCCCACTCGGAGCTATTTGACCTGGATCTCATGGAGGAGCAGATCTTTGGAACCTGCCACATGAGTGAACCTATAGTGTGTGAGGTGTGTATGAGGTGTGTGTGAGGTGTGTGAGGTGGAGTAAATCCTGAAGCTCCGTCCGGCTGACGGCGCGTCAGAAGCAGGAAATCAGTCGGTTTCTCTCCACGTTTCACAGCCCAGTTTTATTCTGAGGGACGCAAAGGCTACATCCATCTAAGCTAGTCGTTTTGGGAGGGACTTACTCATTTAAACATCTTCAGTTTGATTTAAAAGAATAAATGAAATTGAAATAAATGGAAAATTTGAGATAGAAGCCCTTTAAAAAGCTGAGCCACCTTTTTTTCCTGTTGATCTGTTTATCATATTTTTAATCTGCTGATTAATGACATGATCTTCTGTAACAGCGAGAGGTCTACGGGGTCATCAGATCCACCAGGACCCTCTGAGCTGCTCCTGAATGTGAAGTGTGGCCCCTCTGCTGAAATGTTTAGGGCCAGCTGTGTTCATGAGCTGCAGCCGGGGCCCCGTGTCAGAGTCATTCATTTAACAAAAACCCCACAGACCAACCAGAACAATCTAGAAGATCAATCAGTCAACTCTGGTCAATAAAGAACAAATAAACCAGGGAAGATTTTACGCTGATTTCTTTATGTAACATTTCATTTATGGTGAGACATAAATAATCATTATTTTCTTATTTATGCATCATATTAAAGAAAAAAAACTTTCTGTTTAGCAATAAACATCTGAAAATATTCATTCAGCTTAAAGTAAATGTGTAGATTTATTTCTTTTTCTTTGTGTTTTAGACAGAAAATCTGTTTGATGGTGAAAATAATTTGTGTTTCAGTCAGAAATCATTTTTGAGCAGAACATTTAAGTGTTTTGACTTCAAGTACGTTTTGAATAACACAAACTCTAAAAGGTAACATTGAGGATGCAGGTTTAACTTAATCTGAGGCCTCGTGATCAGAGAATCAGCTGCAGCGATGAAGAGGAGGAATAGGAAGAAAATCAGATCAAACGGATCATCTCATCATTAAAAAATTAAAAAAGTATTTGAACGTTTTCAAAACAATGGAAAGAGAAAAGAAGTGCGTTTTGTGTTTTCACGTTAAAACTTTATGAAACAGTTCATTTATTAATTCATCCGCAAAAGAATATCAATCAGAAAAAATGAGTCAGAACTTCACTGCTAAATTATTATTATTATTATTATTATTATTATTATTATTATTATTATTATTATTATTATTATTATTATTAAAGATTGAAAACACTGAAGCTATATTCACTCTTTTATTTTATTAATGACTTTATTTTGCTATTTTTTTATCAAAATAATTTTTTATTTAACGAGGCAGTTTTCTAAGGCAGCAAATATCAGCTCAATTTTGTTTTCTTTTTCTTTCTCAGAATTATTCAAAAGAAAACAAATGGGGTGAAAACAAAACGCTTTTATTAAAAATTCGTTTATGGGCGCAGAATTCAAATGTTCTGCTGTTGGATAAGTGACACGTTTAAAGAAAGATTTACTCAGGATAATTATGCTGGGAAAAATGTGTCTGTAATAATAATAATAATAATAATAATAATAATAATAATAATAATAATAATAATAATAATA
>SSNS01000633.1:119067-140095 GCA_006937985.1 Aphyosemion australe
GGGTGTGTGTGTGTGTGTGTGTGTGTGTGTGTGTGTGTGTGTGTGTGTGTGTGTGTGTGTGTGTGTGTGTGTGTGTGTCTCAGGTGCTGCTGCGTTCATGACCTCTCCCTCCATAATCTGACAGATCAGGAGGCGTTCAGGGACCAGGACTGGTCAGGCTGATCTGGGAGCAGCGCATCTGTACAAACAACCAGCAGGAACAAAAAGAAGCTACACGGAACCGATCCACAGCCGGTTCGGTTCCGTTCACACAACTCACGTTTCTATTTACAGGAAAGGCGGATTTTCTCTGCCGGAACGAGTCTGGACCCGGGAGTCCTCCGCCTCTAAAAGTCCCTTGGGGTGTGACCGGCTCCCAGAGTTCGGTTCGGTGTCGGAAGAACACTCGGCGGGTCAGAGACGTTTAAAAAAGCCAGGCATTAGGAGCTGTCGTTCTCCGACGTGTGCGCGAGCAGCGAGCCCGGTTTGTGTTTCTTCAGAAGCTGTGTGATCTTCTCGTCGTCCGAGTTCGGGTCTAGAGGCTTGTTGTAGTCGTCATCCTCCTCCTCGTTGTCCGAAGTGCCCTTGAGCCTCTCGGTCTCTGAATCCTGCTTCTTCTTAGCGGAGGCCATCTCTGCCGCGTGCTTCTTCCTCCACTTGGTCCTCCTGTTCTGGAACCACACCTGGCGCGCGCGCACACGCACACACACACACACACACACACACACACACACAACAATCAGTTCATGTGCGTGTGTTTTTTTAGGTTTCTTGATGTATCAAGTGAATCAGATCCCGATGAGGTCTGACTGAACCTGAGCTACACATCCGGGTAACAACCAGAAATAAAAATGATGCAGAAAAAATGTGAAATGATTTTTAAATTATTCAGAAGCTGTTTTGACATAATAAAATATTCAGTGTACATTTTTAAAACAAAGTTTTATAGAAAATAACAGACACGCGCGCGCGTGCGTATGTTACCTTCACTTGGCTCTCCGTCATCCCCAGCGAGTAGGCCAGCCTCGCTCTCTCCGGACCAGCCAGATATTTAGTTTGTTCAAAAGTTTTTTCCAGAGCGAAGATCTGCTGTCCGGAGAAGGTGGGCCGCGTGTGTTTGCGTTTCCCGTCCTTATCCAGCAGGACGGAGTTCTGATCTGCAACACAAACCAAACGCATCAGTTCTGACAAACAGGGGCCAGCACGGATTTTGGGTCCCAAATGTCACACATTGTGATTTTTTATTATTATTATTATTATTTAATTAAAATTAGAAAAAGGGGCTCCTGTCAGTCATGGACACTTATCTTCCTAACTTGACCCCATACGGCTCCCCATGCTGCCAATACCATAACGAAATAAAAATCAATTCCACATTTACGCATTGAAAGAAAAAAAACAATAAAACAACAAAATTTGGATAAAATGTTCACTTAGTTTTTTAATAGTCTAGTTTTTGCATATCCCACTACACACACGCACACACACGCGCGCGCGCGCAAAACTCACGGGGTGAACACGCAAATCTGGCGTCTCTCCAGTGCGGACTCTGCATGACTCCGGGCCAGAAGATCGGCGTCCTGCCCGGGAGGTCCGCCAGTGGTTTGGGGTACCGGGCCACGGCCACCGCCGCGGCGCTGGGACTGAAGTAGAGTCCGGGAGGTGGCGGGGGGCTGAGGCTGCTGAACCGGGGCAGTCCTGACAGAATCCCCGCCGAGGAGGAGGCGGCCGCGGCTGCCGTAGAGCCTAAGGAAGAGGCGACGGGCCGGTTGAGGATGTCATTAATCCCGTGAGGAGTGGCGGAGGAGCACTGCTGCGGAGAACCGAGCCCCGAGGACAGTCCGGTGGAGCTCTTGATCCCCGGTGAAGACACGGCCATGCCGCCCGGGTTGGGGGACGTGGTGGTGGGGGAGGTGGAGGAGTTGGAGCAGGTGGAGGATAGCGGGTAGGCCGGGTACAGAGGGGTCTTCATCTCGGTCATGCTGTGCAGAGCTGCCAGAGGGGGGGTGCTGAGGAGGAAGGCGCTCTGTCGGGACCCGTCCATCTGGACTGCTAACATTCCCACTTGTGTGAGGGACCCGGGAGGACTGGGTTCGGGCTGGTCGGGTTCGGGCCCTGCAGCGCGCAGAGAGCGGACTTTCACTAAAGCAACAGTCTCTTCCTGTCGGAGCCCATCTCAGACAGACTAAAGCAGATCCACAAACGGTCCAGAAAAGCGGCAAAAAAAGTTCCGTTCCGGCAGACAGTTCGGGTCCTGGTCCGGGTCCCTGTCAGGTCCAGCGCGGCGCGCGGAGCCGCTCTCTGATCGGTCCTGGAGGACTGGAGGAGTCCTGAAAGCTGATCCTCTTCTCCGGATCTGGTTCAGCTGCAGGTCCAAACTTTCAGAGGATGAAACGAGGAGCTGGGAGGTGTGTGTGTGTGTGTGTGTGTGTGTGTGTGTGTGTGTGTGTGTGTGTGTGTGTGTGTGTGTGTGTGTGTGTGTGTGTGTGTGTGTGTGTGTGTGTGTGTGTTGGGAGGGTGGGTCATGTCTGTGTCTGGATTGGGGGACCCGATCGTGACGTATTCAGTCCAGCTTCAGAGAGCCTCCTGATTGGCTGCGCGGTTCGGCTGCTGTCTGATGAACCGACACGGAAAAGTGAAGGAGACCCGGAGGAGGAAAAGAGAAGAAGCAGAAAAGAGCTGAAGATTCCTCCAGAGCGCAGAAAGGTCTGATCAGGTCTCACTTTGATCTGATTTCTCAGAGTTTTTTACTCAATCTGCAGATCCGCTCCTGTTTTTATCACTAAAACCAGTCCGTGTTCTGGTTGCTCAGCTGTTCTTGTCTCCTTCAGACTTAGTCCTCCATGTGGGCTCTATTTGTTTGTTTTATTGATCTATTTTTAATATTTGCACCATTCTTTATGAACCACTTAGGGTTGATCTGCAGGTTTAAAATCCTGAGTTGATGCAGGATGAGGATGCAGACTGTAAATAACCCAGAATCAAAACTGCTCTTTCTAAATAAAATCCAATAAAATAAATGGGACACAGCTGTTCTGAGACACTTCAGGAAAATAACTCATCCAGACCACAGGAAAAGCTTCATCATTCAACACCTTCACAGAAATCATTCAGTCATCTTTTCATAAAAACTTTCTGTCCAACTGGGGAAGAGCCTGACATCATTTCTGTGGATTTGGAGCCCATCAGGCCCACTTCCTTCCTTTGGGAAAAACACAAACTGAATATTAGGTATTTGAAACTTAATCTGCGCTAAATAAATATTGACATTAATTACCTCATATGTTCATCAAGTCTTTTTATCTAAAAATCAAATCCTCACACTGATACAAAATTAACTAATTGTTTGTTTTCTCTTCACCTTTAGTTGAAATCATATTTTAGCACAAAAATTATCATAAATATTATAAATATTTTCTGACTGAGCAGAGAATCTCCGTTACCCACTGAGGTGAGTGCTGCGTTCAGGAGCTCATGTTCTCTCTGGAGACACACAGAGCTCACAGCAGAACCACAAAAAGAAACACACTTCTTTCATTTCAATGATCTGAATGATGATCTGGATCCTTCAGGCGTGACAGAAATATCAGAGACCTTTTTAGGAAGAAAACAAATAAGATTTATTTTAGAGATTTTGTGGAATCTCAAGAAATGCGATGAAACATAAAACATTTGTGTCAGATTCCAGAAAAACAAAACTCACCTTTATCATTTTCAGGGCTTTTATTTTTTTATTTATTTATTTATTTGCTATAAAGTGATTAAATTACTTAAATTGACTTTATTGTAACAAATATCAGACATATTCTGTCTATCCTTTTAAAGTGGTAAATATATTTGTATTTGAATAAATTCATTATAAAAAATTAATAGTCCCTTGGGGCAATAAGAGTTATAATTTAATGTAAGATAATAATAATAATAATAATAATAATAATAATAATAATAATAATAATAATAATAATAATAATAATAATAATAATAATAATAATAATAATATAGTACTACTGTTTAAAGTTTGTTAAACATTTTTATAAATATTTTTAGTTTTTATTTATTTATTTATTTTTCTGAACACGGTTCAATAATAAATAGATCAACAATGTGTTTTACCAAGCAATGACCTGCAGGGATGATTAAAATAAATAAAATCAAGCCAACAGAAAGAACAGCACACACATTTAACAGAAACTAGACACAATGAGGGAAGTTCAGGTTTTACAACATGCTCTGACAAAATTATAATCATCAGGCTGAGCTCCCATACATGCAAGACTTTAATCAGTTTGATGGTCTGGGGTATACAGGCGTGTGTTAACACAATCAGCACAGACCTCACAGAACTGCCTGTCAATCTGGGAAAGGTTAAAGGTCACTGCAAAGCATTTTACAGTGATAAAGGTTAGTTACAAGCATACAGCTGACAAACTTTCTTCATTTTCCAATAAATTCACCCAGAGGTCAGTGATCATTGAAAACCCCCAAAAGCTCCATCTTAGGTTCTACGGGCCTCAGTTAGCCAGTTGGAGGTTGAAGTTACCTAGATGGAGAAAGTCTATTTAAAAATGAAGCTAAATAAATCAATTGAACAGAAGAAACTCTTATGATACAAATGAAGTTGCAGGATCTCAGGACCTTCAGAACCAAACATTCAGATATCTCAATGAATTCAACTATGAGGATAGAGTTGTTTCATTTTTCACTAAATGTTTACATTTTTCAGCTTTACAATAATAAACAACCCCCAAAAACTTAAACATTTTACTAAGAGGTCAAAGATTAATACTCCACAACCTATATATCAGCAGGAACATGAGACAGTAATAAAAGAAACAGCACTGAAAACAAAGAATATTAGTGCTTGAGCATCCATGTGTGCTATCCTCTTCAAGCAGAAACCCTTAAAATTTCATTAGTTTGTGACTGGATCATTGAGAAGTGATGTGTTGTCTGATGCAAATAGAGAGGCAGCAAGAATGATAAGACCAGTGTTCAATAATTTATTATAAAACACAAAAAAGAATAAAAAGGCTCGTAAGTGCCTGTTTCTGACAAACCGATAACATTTGGTTATACTATTTTACTTATAATGTGCAGGCTGCTTATATTCCCTGTAAAGATGGAAGAATAGATCTGTGAACATGCAGTAGAGCATGAAGCTGGGAAAAGGAGCGGTGCAATAGCCCCCCCATGTGGTTATAGTTCATAACAGCAGACACTTCTGATCATCTCTCAATAAATAAAACCTGTATGGACCAGACACTTTCACCTAAAGTAAAAGACAAAAAAAAATATGTGTTACGTAAAAACCTATATAGCTAATGTTGGTTGCATTATGAAATAAAATAACTGTAATAGAAATACATTATTATAGATTTTAAAAGTTGTGTATATTAGTTTAAACTGATTATGAACTTAAAAGTAATGATTATAGGTTTTATTATAAGAAAAAAGTTTATTATTAACCAAAAAGACATAAAATAAAGAATTATAAGTTTTAAACAGGTTTTATTATGAGGGTAAACATTTATAACCAACCAAAAAGAGTAAGAATTGTGCAGCTCTCAACTTACAGTCACAGATCTCTGCAGAGATAAAACAATAGTAAAAAAATTGCACACAGCAATAGTGAAAATAAAATAAACCAGACTGAGACACACGTGTATGACTGCATTAACAACTTATTGAGGCTTATTAAAAACTGGTGTTACTTTATAAGAACAGTAGATTTAATGTGATTTTTTTCAGACGATGCCTTCGCGAGCGTCCAGTGGCAGCAGGAGTCCCTGATGTCATCAGGATTCAAAATGATAACGATGAAGATTGTACAGGGTGGGCCATTTATATGGATACACCTTAATAAAATGGGAATGGTTAGTGATATTACCGTCCTGTTTGTGGCACATTAGTATATGAAATTGCTACATGATGATGTGTTTCCCTCTTTATGCTCTGAAGCTGGCACATTCCCTGAGTTTTTCCAGCAAGATGGTGCACCACCACATTATGGGTGTCAGGTCTGAGCATTCCTAGATGAACAGTTTCCTGGAAAGTGGATTGGTCGTCGTGGGCCAGTTGAATGGCCCCCAAGGTCTCCCGATCTGACCCCCTTAGACTTTTATTTCTGGGGTCATCTGAAGGCAATTGTCTATGGTGTGAAGATACGAGATGTGCAGCACCTGAAACTACGGATACTGGAAGCCTGTGCTGGCATTTCTCCTGTGGTGTTGCTATCAGTGTGTGAAGAGTGGGAGAAGAGGGTTTCATTGACAATCCAACACAATGGGCAGCACATTGAACACATTTTATAAGTGGTCAGAAACTTGTAAATAACTCATGAAAGAATAGTTACATTAAAACCAAGCACACCATTGTTTTTCTTGTGAAATTACCAATATGGTTGATGTGTCACATGACCCTCTTTCTATTGAAAAAACAAAAGTTGGATCCAAGATGGCCGACTTCAAAATGGCCACCATGGTCACCACTCATCTGGAAAAGTTTGCCCCCTCACAAATACTAATGTGCCACAAACAGGACGTTAATATCACCAACCATTCCCATTTTATTAAGGTGTATCTATATAAATGGCCCACCCTGTATTTTGTCTTTCTTTCCTGGGCTCCAGTTCTGCAGTTTAATTTGTGTGCATCTGCTGTCTTCTCAAACCCCAGTCAGCCGTGGCAGACGGCCGCCCATACTGAGCCAGGTTCTGCTAGAGGTTTCTTCCTGTTAAAAAGGAGTTTTTCTCTCCACTGTCACTACATGCTTGCTCAGTATGAGGGATTGCTGTAAGGTCACTGACACCGTTTGCTGGTTTTAATGGTTACCTGTTCTAATGTTTGTGTGCGTTTCTGTTTAGTTTGCAGCACTTTGGACCTCCTGTAGGTAGTTTTTAAAAGTCAGTGACTTGATGCAATCTGCTGGGTTCCCTTAGGTGGGAAACTTAACTAATTGGAATAATAAACTGAAGTCAGTGCACTGTTTAATGCACTCAATTGGAATGTTTGCTTTGTAAATTTCCTTGGGATAATTTGTGTTGTAAATTGACGCTATAAGAAATCTAATTTGAAATGGAAAAAACAAAACTACAAAAATGGTGACGGTTATTGAATGAAAACAAAATTCATAGACTTACGTTACAAGAAATCACAGCACTTTCTGATCATGTTTCCATTAAATTGTAGTACAGGAATAGTCTTTTTTATTAATTTAATTCATGAATATAATTTTTATTGTTGTCTTTAATGAAGAGTGCTGTTACTTTGTTTGGTGTATTTTAAATATTTCTCACAAGAGAGCAAAAGCTATGTTCCTTACCCTTCGTTAAATTAGGCATATGGCCGAGTTAGTCCTCTAATGTCTAGTATCTTGGTTTAAAATGTTTAAACAGTGATTTAGTAAATTGTATTTTAAAGTGTTGTATGTTTGATAGCATTCTAATACAGCATTCAAGTCTTTATATTCTTAATTATCCAAATATTTCATTTTTGTTAACAGTAGGTGCTATAGAATGGGCTTGTAGTAATGTCATCATTATGCCACTGGAGGGCGACAGAAATGTCAGTTTCCCCTATATTTGTCCTACTAACATGATGGAAAACTTGCTTTTGAGCTTCAATTATTCACATCAAATGAAAATATTTTGTTTTTTAACTGAAGGCACTGTAGATTGGGACTGCTGTAATGTCAAGAGTTTGCCACAAGAGGTCGGGATTGTGTCTCTTTTCCCCTAACATCCCGTCCTAAAGTTTTAAACCAGCTTCCTATTTACAATAAACATGTCTTGTTAAATTAAAATGGTCTTTTTCCCAATTTGTTTGTTCCTTTGGCAATGTTTACTTATTTTTGTATTTGACTTATTTAACTGAGACTTTACTTTGCTGCATACTCAGGTGGTTGTCTCTTATTTTACATACAGGTATTC
The DNA here is from genome assembly GCA_006937985.1 of Aphyosemion australe. Taxonomy (NCBI): domain Eukaryota; kingdom Metazoa; phylum Chordata; class Actinopteri; order Cyprinodontiformes; family Nothobranchiidae; genus Aphyosemion; species Aphyosemion australe. The sequence goes on from SSNS01000633.1 coordinate 126,974, forward strand.
ACTTGAAATTATGAATCATGCATTTTGTATTCAGTAAATCATAATACTGTATAACTGGTCTTACTTTTTATATGCAATTGCTACATTTATGAGTATTTTTATGTTTACCAGATTGGGTTTGATTGGCAGGTATATTAAAGCCATACTATGCAACTTTTTCATATTTTTAAATAATTTTCTTGAGCCAGTATGTTCTAAAATAACCCTTTACAGGGCTAATGAAATGTCACTCAGAGCCAAACCACCCACCTGTGGCCAGAATACCACACTTGCAATTTCAGAGTGGCGGTCCCTGCTGAACTTGGTAAAAAGACGACATGCCCGGCACTGCAGTCTGCTTCCAGTATGTTTAATATTGTGAACACATCGTAGTTGTTTTATTTAGTGATGAATCGCTCCTGTAGACTCCAATGAAGACTGAGGAGACATTTCAGCAGTTAGATTTGTATAGAAAATATAGAAAAATATAGAGAAAAATCTGAGTGTGTACAAGTCATGTGTTTGTCAATAGATAATGGCCATCTTCAAAATTTCCAGTTGTAGCAGACATTCAATACTTTTATGCTATTAAATGTCACATTAGCTGGTTACTACCTGAAGCGAGACTTCCTGCAGCACTTTCTGGTTGCAATTTTGAATTTCTACAAGAATAACCTTTATTATAAAAGTTGTGGCAGAGGTTATAAAGTATTTGATCATGCTGTACAACTTTTTTTCCTTGTTACACACTAGGCATGTTAATCAGAAAGTTGCTCCAAACTGAGGTTGATCAACTTTCCACATTTCCATTTGACAATGACATTTCCACTGCAACTTTAAACGCTGTTCCTACTATTTGCTAACTTCATGCTAGCACAGGTTGAGCTACAGCTGCATTTCTAAAATCCTTTGAAACTTTTGATCAGACTGTAATCCTGACTGACACATTACTAATAACCAACCATGAACATTTTGTAGTTAGCAGTGCTGTTTGTTACTCGAGCTTCAAACATTAACATCCTGATTTAGTTCAGACAACATAAACACACCAGGCTCTGAAGTTAGAACAAGTTGTGGTTTTATTAGAATTTACTCGCGCGCCATCAGCTTCTGCTTCTTCAGCTTCTTCTGTGAAACCTGCAGAAAGAGACACTCGGTTATTTCAACATTAGTGATAAAAAGTAATCACAGTTCTAACATTCAGTCACTCAGAGTTTAAACTTGTTTTCATCAAGAATCCAAAGGTGTCCTAAGAAGTCATCAGTGTAACCTTAGGTAGTTTCAGACAGAATGTTGCTGTGATCAGACCCGTCCAGAGTCTACACACACCAACGCTCATTCCCCCAACAGATCTCTGAACTACTGCACCTTCTTCTTCTGAGCCACCTCCTCCTCTGGTTTGGGGACGATCTGCTCCTTTTCTGTGAGGATCATCTCGATGTGGCATGGCGAGCTCATGTAAGGGTTGATGCGACCGTGGGCACGGTATGTGCGCCTCCTCATCTTGGGGGCCTTGTTGACCTGGATGTGCTCAATGACCAGAGAGTCTACGTCCAAACCCTGAAACCAACAACAACCCAAACTTACTGAACACCACAGCGTTTCATCTGGAGCGACAGACTCGAGAGCCCATGGGCCTCATCTGCAGCAGCAAATAAACACATGGTCCCACCCTGACGCCCACTGTGTTCAGACCACAGGTGACAAAATGTGATTTTTAAACTGCATTTGCCTCAAAGTTCAATAAAGTTTAGGTAATTAAACACATAAGGCTCCCAGATCTAATTCTAGTAACACCAGGGGACTGATGGACAGCTAACAGCATGGTTCTGCTATAATGGAGGTCTGATAATTAGTGGTTTATTATAAAAACAGATGACGCAGATCATCATGTCAACAAGGACAAACTTGTCCAGCTGCAGTCCTGTAACCAGGGATATAAAAAGATCCAGCTTAGCACCAATAAACTCAAGGATTCAGCAGCTTTTTGAACACTTACACCTAGACATATTTATACGTAGACAAGTGTATAAAATCTGTCTTGCAAAAGTAAATAGCACCCAAATAAGACAGGTCTTCTGTGTGTCACACCAGTAGAGCTTACAAGGACCGACTTATGTCCACTAACAGTGGCTACATAGATGTGATACTAAACAATGGACAGAACCAAGAGGAAGACTTTCTCTTAGGTGGATCAAAAGTAAATCTACAGATAAAATAAGAAGCAGAGGGAAGTCTGAACATATTTTCTAAACATCACTGTCAGTTTGAGATGAAGTGAAATGAACACTCTGGAGTTTTTTGGACAGGTTAACAACCTGCTGAGCTTGAGTGCAGAGAAACAAGCAGAAAGGTGCAGGTGAGAACTCACCTTCAGCTCAGCGTTGCTTTCTGCATTCTTGAGCATGTGCAGGAGGAACTCTGCGCTCTTCTTGGGCCAGCGGCCTTGAGTCCAGTCGAACTGTTTAGCCTGCAAACAGCAAACTTTTCAGACAAATGCTTCTTCCTGCTCAAGAAGTGAATTAATATGACGCTGCTCAGATTCTACTGATTTGTTTCATCTTTAATCCAAAGGTGTCCTAAGATGGTCATCAGTGCAGCCTTTAACCTGACCCTCTAACCTCCCCAACTCTCACCTGAGCACAGCGCCCAACGCCACCGTTGTAGCGACGGAACGGGACACACTGGTGCTTGACGACGACATCCCTCAGGTACTTGTTAGCTTTGCGGATGTGCATGCCCTTGATGGCCTGGGCCGTCTCACGAGTGTTCTGTTTGGGATAAAGTCAACTTAATGAAGGACATCATTCACAACAAGACCTCAGTTCAATCAGGATCAAAGTGCCAAACAGACACCACCTTAAATCAACCATCTCTAGACTGCACAAGTCTGTTCTATAACCTTTTAGATGCAAAGCTCCAGAACCAATGTTCTTATGGAATTGTTTATTCAACCACAGTCAAATTCATTCATTTGGCCATCTTGGAGTCGGTTTTTGGTAAAGTAGACAAAACCACAACTGTTGTAGACAGTTTCCTTAGTGGCCCCTGGAGAAACAGCCCTTTTATCTCTCAGGACTGAGGCGCTAACAGCTAGTTCAAATGCACACAAGACCAAATTGTGTTGATGCCATCTTAAAACTCAGCTCTAACAAATAATGTAATTTTCTAAACATTTACACATTCTACATGTGTTATTCGCTAGAGTTCTGGGATCATTTAGAGGTGCTAACATAGCAACCAAGTGTAGCACCAGGGATCAAGTCCACTAAGAAGATGCTTAAATGATACAAGGGTGTAGGGGCTTAGAAAATGACTTTGTATGAACTGCTGTGAAATTATATAGTCTGGGCTCAGCTCCGGTGGCCTAGTGGCATGAGTGTCCGCCCCGGGACTGGGAGATCGGGGTTCAAATCCCGGTCGGGTCATACCAAAGACTTTGAAAAAAAATGGGACCAAATGCCTCCTCGCTTGACACTCAGCACTAAGGGGTTGGATTGGGGGGTTAAACCACCAAAGAGTTCCCGAGCGCGGCCACAGCTGCAGCTCACCGCTCCCCACAGGGATGGGTCAAATGCGGAGGACAATTTTCACCACACACCAGTGTGTGTGACAACTGATGGCTTTAATCTTAATCATTTTAAGACAACAGAAAAAGGGTAATTTCAATTAAGAGGCATTACCAGATGCGGGCAGGGGAAAACTGAACATTTTATGAAGAAAATGATACAGATTAAGTAGATGGGATAGACAAAATCTGCTTCCTATTTTAAACATTTCTGACAACGAACTACTTAGTGTTGAACCGTTATCCAGCTTTCACAACTGAATTAGAAGCAAATGTTTCACTCCGGATGCACACACCTACAAGAGTATGATGGTCTCCCTGATTTATGATTTTATTCTTTTTGCCCTCAAATACAGAACAGCAACATGGCATTGTGAGCCAATGAATGATCTCACAGCTATACATGGTGACAATCTACATGTACTTTGGAAGAATAAACCAGAAAATTATTGAAACAAAAGCGTTCAACACAACATGGTCTTGGCTGTGCTCAGACTAATAGCTCACCAATCCCATTGAAAGTAAACCACACATCCCCAAAGACAGTTCTCATTTAACTGACAGCACATAGATCCAGGTTTGTAAAGAGAGTAAAAAAAACACTGAATTTAGGTCCGTCTCTATTTGTGCATTACATTCATTCAACTGAAAACAAAAATGAACAGACATTTGCAGATATTGTTGAAAACTCAATCTGGTGTTACTACGTGTGTGTAAATTAGTATCAGAATGTCTGAATAGTATTCATTGAAACCTTAAATAAAACTGAAATAGAAGCTCTGAGAGCTTTAGAGTGCTGATCTCAGAACAGATGCACTGACAGCTTACCTTGAAGTGAACTCGGAGATTGGATCCCCTGGCCTTACATGCTGAAACGGAAAAAACAAACCTTTAAAACACTTGCTGCAGCTCACGGACACTGAACGAGTCTCGTTATTGTAGCTCAGATATTTTGAGTTATTTTCATGGTTAATCCAAAGGTGTCCTAAGAAGTCATCACTGCCACAGAAATAAGACCAACTTTGCCGAAAACTCACGTACATTTGGTCGGGTTCTCCGGGTCGAGAGAGTAGCGGACCATTTTCAGACACCTGGAAACACAAATAGGATCCGTTTTAAACGTCATACAACCTCCATCAGTTCACCGGGACGACTAGCTTAACTCAGTTAGCTTTCCGTGCATAAACAATGTTCCTAAAACCACCAGGAAACATAAGAATGACTAGCAAACACCTAACACTCAAAATATCTCAGTAGAAACCGCAACGGTGAGTTTTAAAATCAGGTTTTAGCTTTTACACGCACCCAACATGGCGGTGAGCAGCAGAAGCTAAGTCGGTGTCCTCACAAATACTAAAGCAACCCCATAATTCATGTGTTTATACATAATAATCTTACACCAGTGTTGCTATCGATTCATAGCAGATAAAATCCAGCTGTTTAAAAACTACGATGGTGCAGATTTCATAGAGATTAAAGACAGATTCTTGTCTTCATGTAGAAGACAGTAATGCTCACCTCTGAGGCCGCAGTGGGAAGAGGAAGTACCGGGGTCTGCGTTCCGCTTCTTCTGCATCCAGTCCGGTTCACCGCCCCCTGCTGGTCGGAGGACGCGACATGCGGTCAGCGCGCTATCTGAAAGCAGCGCCTCCTGCTGGTTGGAGAAGGTGGTGCTCCACAAGCTCTCTGAGTGCCTTACCGATCGAGCCTCTGCAGTCGCCCATTTTAACATCTTATGATAGATTGAGATTTACGTGATTGTTTATTGTGATATGATTTATTGTTCAGTTAGAATTCCACGAGAAACATCTTGCAGGTTTAATATCACCAAACATCATAATAAATAAGATCATGTGGCATCTTTCTTGTTCTTATTAATTATATTTATCATATCTTTGTTTATTACATCAAATGTTGTAAGTTAGCTAATGAAGCAGCTGCCTTCTTAATGTTTAAACATCATTTAAAAATATAACCTGTATAATACAGTCTGTATTATTGTTCCTTCCTCTGAAGTATCAAGACACTAAACATGTACTATGTTATAACATGCATAAAGAAACAGACAGCAATCCTGTTACAGAGAATGAAACTTGGAGAATACAATTTTGTCAAAAACAACTTTTCAACTTCTTTGTCTTTTCTTCTTAAATCTCAGTAGAGTCACAGCTGCCTATCTCCAGCAGTCTCTGGGCAGGAGGCTAAATAACGACACATCATTCCAAATCTTAAATTTACTTTGATATTTGATATTCAGTTACATAATTTCCAGTTTTTGTGGCAGCTTCTTATTTCTAAACAAAATTAATTAATATTTGATTTAGAATAATAACATAAAATAAGAAATAAATCAATATTGAATGAAAACTGGGTTCAAAATCACATTATTCATGTTTCCAAACTGGATTTTCTTACCTTGACTGAGTGTTGCAGGACTGTTGGTTACTGTGGGAGGGCTGCATGGTGTCACAGGTGGTCTGCACTGCTGCCTTACAGCAAGAAGGTTGAAGGTTCAAATCCTGGAAACTGCTTTTCTGTGTTGTTTGCATTTTCTTCTCATGCATGAGCTTCCTAGCCTGGCAAGCCATCCTATATGTGGTCTAGTTCACTAGGCTATGAGCTTCCCCCAATGGGACAAACGGTGAGAGTGAGTGAACTGTTGTCTCTGTGATGAACTGGTGTCCTGTCTCTAAATGACTGCTGGAGGTGGACACCAGCTCCCTGTGACCCTTCTCAGAAATAAGCAGGGCACAAACTGAAGGAATGAATGAATCTGAGACAATATAGTTTAGTTCTTGATGCATTTCTCAGATAAGTGATAAATTTCTCTACAATTTCTGTTTTATAGGAATAACCATGTGATGAATATTAGCTGAACATGTGTGACCTACAATAATAAGCCTATTCAAAAATATTTTTTAAACAAAGCAGTTCCTCCAAAGATACCAGAATGATTGGGACGCTTCATGCATCTTCAGTAAAACTGCTGTTAGTGAAATGATTCAGCATCTTAATGATATTTATGTGAAATCCTTTTGAACTCTAATGAAACCATTACTGAAATCATTCTGTCATTTGCAGTAAAGAACTCGCGGACACAGCGTAGGAACTGTTAAAGCCAGTTATGGGTTTATTTGGCATTCATGTTGAAAGCAGCTACATATAAAACCCAGAGTGCACTCCCCCCTTCACACATGCACTGTAAATATGTCACTGCTGGAGCATCGCGTGTCCTCATAGAAAAATAAAGATATTATTTACATCCATAAACAAGTCCACCTGCAGACTTCAGTTTGTTCCTGCTGAAATCATCTCTGGTAAAAACACCTGATGGTCCTGAGGTCAGAACCCGATCCACGGTTCAGTCACAGGAGGCAGTGGCGAGAAGCGTCTGTGCATCAAAGTCCTTGGCGTTTAGAGACTCCCGTTAAATTACAGCACGTCGTCTCGTCTGGTGCTGACTAACAGGTGCAGGAAGAGTAGGATTCTGTTTATCATCCAGGAAAACTACAGAACATGGATCCAGCCAGACAACAAGGCTCAAACTGGGCAGAAACCATCATCATTTACAGGGTTTTCAGCTGCTAGGAGCCATTTTCCCCTCAAGTTTGATCTTATTTGGACTTTTATCATTTAATTTCTAACAACCCAAATGAGAGGCAGAAAATGAGCCTAACAGAAAACAAAAAGTTTGACCTTTAACTAACAAGTTTAATCAGTTCAATCATGTGCAGATGTGATCGGTTCTGTCCCAAAGACAGAAGGAAGGAGGAATCAGATTCATAGGAGCAGTTTGTGGAGGAAACAACACAACCATCCACATTTTAGAGGCGGGGTTTCTCCCAGTCTGAGGTTGATAAATCCCATTCGTCACTGAATGTAGCACCAGTAGGCAACTGAAGTTTTACCAACACAAAACATTGAATTAAGTGAATCGTGTAGAAAACCAGCGTTATTAACATCTAAACATCTGGAGGGAAAGATTATGGAGCCAAGATGATGTCACACAAACATGGATGGATCTAATACCAGCTGCCAGTCACATGTGCTTTTGTTGCTCTGTCCTCAGTTGGTTTTGATCTGTGAGATGTCTCGCTGTGGTCTTGTAGTCTGCTATGTAGGTCAACATGGGAAAGATGCTCCACCGTGGTGAAGATGTGTCTTTTCTTCTTTTAGACGGTTCTGTTTCTCCATGATGATGTTCTCACTCTGCAGAGCCAGTTTCTGGTTCACAAGCTTCTCCCAAACAAACTCATCTTCTAATAAACTCAGGACTCAGTTATGCTTTTGACTTTGTTAAATGAGAAGAAACATCTGAAGCAGTAAAATACCACAGATTAGAGATGCGTCTCGAGTCAAAACTCCTCAACGTCGACTCAGAGGGGACACAATGAGACACCAACAACCTGCAACACAAGAGGACATTCATGTTAAATCAAAGAAGCAGAAACCTGACGGTTTTGGCTCGTCTTTCATGCTGACGTTTCTCTCACTGACTTCACCTTTTGAGGGAGAAACGTTAAACTGGGGTCCAGTTGGCTGAATATCAGAGAGATTCCTGACTGAGTCATGTTGGTGTTCTTTTAAACACACATTTGTAAACCTCAAACACTCAGATGTTTGCTACAGATCAACTTAATGTCAGGTAACCAAAAGAAACTCAAAACAGACCAGCTGTGTGTAGAGAGAAATCAAGGCTGTTGGTGGTTCAGTCTTTCTCTTAAGCTTCACTAGAACTGAACATTCCTTGTGTTAAAGTGTTTGAAATCCCAGAGAGATGGAATGTGCTCCAGAGTCTGAGGAGAACTGGAGCGGAGACAACTTAAAGCTGCAGGGGCAAATCTGCAAAACAAGCTAGCTTTTAAACACAAATTGTTTCTCCTTCTCTGATATTATTGAGCAGAGAACCTCTCACACCAGTGGTGTTCTGTAGCTAAATATGCAAGTGCGTTATGAATGGAGAACCCAGGTAAATGCGAAAGTCGGCGTTACCGACAACCAGATGGTCCAATTGTTGGTTTATTTTCTTTTTATCTGGAAAAATATATTTATAGCTAAACTATGTTAGAACATTATTAAGAGGCATACAAATGTTTTAAGATAGCTTGCTTTGCAGATTTGCCATTGTAGCTTTAAGGTATCCTTGACGGGGTAACAGGACTGAGAGAACAGGACTCTCTGAGGGAACAGGACTTTGGCTGGGCTAGATTTTCTTTGTGTTTCACAGAGACACTCACATGAGGCAGTGATGTCAAGAACAGCTGATGGAGTGAAGCTGAAGTTGGTGGAGCAGAGGATGGAGGCAGACATCAGAGGAGGCAGTAGGAGACAGTCTCTGATGACACAGTGGGGGAGACAGGGTGGTGTGTGTATACTGGGGTGAGGGGGTGTGGGTCAGGTATCACTTTGGGCTGGTTGCAGTGGGAGTGGGGGGGTAGACCAGGGCCACGTCGATCCGCTCTGAGCCGTTCTTTGGACAGATGATCTCAGTCAGACCGTCCGGTCGCGGCTGGCTCAGCAGCTCACCTGCAACAGAACAACAGTCAGGTCAAACAGGGACCAGGTAGGTGGACCTGACTCTACTGGGAATAAAACCCACTCCATGATGAAAACCACTTTAAACACAAACACAGTAACACTTTCAGGTTGTTAAATCATTCTCAGCTCAAACTTGTGACCGCTGCTTGGAGCTTTTCTTTTTCTCCACTAGATGGCGACACTAACACTGACTCTAATGCTAGACAGAAAGAAGTCCAGTGGGTGGGGTGGGGGTGTTCTGAAAACCAGGATGAGCACTCAGAGTCACTCAGTCCTGTGATTTTAGGTAATTTAAAATGTTTCATTTAAAGTTTTTAGTTTATAAATAATTAGTCTAAAACATGCCAGGACTACAAAACATTGAAAACTACTAAGGACAACTTTACTGCAGACATAAATACGGTCAATAAAAATCAGATTACTGCAGAATTCTAAATGTTCCATTTTTCTTTCATATCATTTTTACTGAAGCCAAAGCTTAAACCCTGCCTGCCAGCCAAAACTCAGGGCACAAATTTTCCCAGTGTTCTGTGTGACTCCACGCACGCACGCACGCACGCACACACACACACACACACACACACACACACACACACACAGCCTCCTGCATGGGCAGAAAACAAAAACAAGCTGCAGTCTGAAGGATAGACAGCAGTCAACATGTCCCACTTTCACCATCCTCCTCTTCCTTTGTCTTTATAATCAGGCCTGAGGCAGATTAGTACGCAGCAGGAGACAATCCCTAAAGCTTGTTTTGCCACACTTCATAGAGATCGAATATTGTTCAGCTTTAATAATCTGGTATTTCTTTAATCAAAAGTTCCAGCTATGGTACAACATCAACATCTCCACAGTGAGGAGTTCAAAACAGGTTCACATCAGGTCAGGATGAGCGGAGACTCCTAAAGGTGGAGGAGGTTAACCCTGCCCTGATTTGGTGACTCATGATTTCACCCTCATGGAGCTTTGAGCAGCAGGCTGAAGCACCAGTGTTCTGTGGAGAAACCCAGAAGGAAGGAATTTCTTCAAAGTTTGGAGATACAACTAGAAAAGATGACGTAAAACAAAATGAAAAACATTAAAAATTTCACAAGGCTATTTGGCTGAAGCTAGAAATGATGTCCTGAGATAACACCAGAGCTGCGGCTAACAACTAAAGACTAGAGCTTGATGGATTATTTAACTGTTGAACCATCGTTTATTGGTTAAAAAAAATCTTATATCGCTGGAAGGCTTGATTAATCACATTTATTATGAGGTAGAGCTTGTAGATCATATACCTGTGTGTTAAATAACACAGCTAGGCATGAGGGTAGGGCCCATCAGACCCTGATTTATTCTCCTGTTGGTCTTCACTCTGGTCCAAACCTCTTCTTCCTCTCAGACTGAGGCTCTGAAGCAAATCAGATGAGGTAAAGGTCTTCTTTAAAAACAAGAGATGCCAACGTTGGTCCCGTGGCACCAGAACATCAGTCGGATGTGGTTCTGAGAATGGGAGGAGGTAGTGACGATCAGCCTAACAAAGAGCCTTTAATCCCATCCTGTTGCTCCACATAACAGCATCATGTGTTGGGTGTGTTTCAGTCAGATGAAACGTTTTAGATCATGCATCAGTTACACAATGACTCCTGCTCTTCAGAGCATCAGCACCAATCTGATGATCTCAGTCCTGTCACTGACGCGTCCAAACACACCACCGCTACCTGCTGTCAGATGGCTGTTTAGGGGTTCCTGTTTCAATAATCTCATGCTTGGAGAGATTGGGATGAAGCAGCTGGTGACCTGCCAGATGTTGAGATGTTCAGGGCAAAATCCACAGGATTGTCTGAAATCTACACAATCTGATCCCGTTAGGAGCAGAATTTTGATCCCTGAATGGTCACAGATTAACAAGCAGCTTATTCAGAGTTTATGAGGAACAGCAACCTAATTTATACTAGCTACCACATTTAATCTGTTCAGATATGCTCAGGATGACAAATAAATCCAAACGGTACGTCAGACAGACGGGCAGAGTCGTCCTGAAATCTTTTTCTGTACGTGCACGCAGACAGATTTTTTTTTTGTAGAATAAAACGTAAGAGTCATGATAATATAGGAATAAATGAAGATTTAATATATTCTAAACTTTACTATTTGTAATGTTTTAAGACACGATCTGGGTTGATGGAGGGTGTCTGAGTGATACTTTATTAGGTCTGTTATAATATTTAACTGAGCATTTATTCAATACCGTGTTTCTTGACATCTGAATCTCCATGAAAGTGCATTCCTTTCTCTTAGGAAGCCTTGAACTTGAGTTCATCTTATCAGTGAGAATAAAAACAAGGTAAAAGGGCTCCTCATGCTGCACTGCAGTGGGTTGAATCTCTTCAACATTAGCCATTAACAGGCCCAACGTTTACTAAAGACATTGATAAGCTCTTATCATCATGCAGCGGTCCTCTAACAGTGACGTCATTCTGCCCCAGTCTGTCTGTCAGTGGCTTGGTGGACCAAGCTGACTTTAGGCAACTCCCTGACACACACCTGTGTGATCACACTGTTGTTTGTTTACATTGTGCTAATGTTAGCATTAGGAGGGATAAAAACAGCAGCAGCTCTTGAGGTTCATAAAAGGATCTACATAGTTCCAACAGTCTTTCCAGGTCAGAGGAGCAGCATTGGGCAACAGCTGACCGTGCACAGTCCCCCTCCCCTGCTCTTGGTCTCGTTTCCTGTCTGAGGTTAGCCAGGCCCGGAAAACCGATGAACAGGCAAAATGAATAGAACCACATAATGCTGCTCAGAGGTCATGTGCTTCATGGGGCCGTTTTTTCCCTGATTAGTTCGCCGCAACACAGCATCTTTACAACAGGACCAGCAGGTGCGTTCTCAGTCTGAGGAGTGGAGAGAAAACTAGACATGAATGTGGAGCATCAGTGCATGTGCTCAGCTCTACATATCCCAGGGTTAAAAGGGTTCATTTTACTGATGTTTTTATTTCAGAAAACTTCAGCTGTTCTGTGTTTCCAGGATAAAAGAGTTTGCTATATCAGCTGATGAGGAACTCAACTGCTTTCAACCTGACTCAGAATAAAAAAATATAGCCACAAGAACAGAAAGTTTTGTATTATGAAAGGACAAGCTGCTGAACACAAGTAGACCAAACTAGGGGTCGACTGATTATTTATTTATTTATTGTCGTGAACAGAGTCGTGATGAAAAACAACGCACTTGAGAGTGATTTGCACGCATGTGTCCGTCCAGTGTGACCAGCCCACCGACAGCTTATTGAGCACACTCAGGACCAAATTCAGACTAAAACAGTCTTCAAGCATTGTCAGAAAACGACTCCAGTGACCAATAACAATACACCCAGGGAGTCACGTGAAAAACTAGTGACGAGTGTACAATGTGAGAGTAGCATTAGGCGTGTTTCCACTATCAGAACTTCAAGGTAACTTTACAGGAACTTCCCAGCATGCACGCGTCTCCACTTCACCAGGCTGGCTGAACGGGCCGTTTACTGGGCCATTTTCAGGAACCAACAGAGTGCATAAACAGGTGTAGGTGCTTTGAAAGGTTCGGTAGACTAGCTGAGCAGAAATGTTTATTAACTCATGCTGATTGGTTGTAACTCAGTAGGAAATCGCCCCATTCAAAACAACGGACATTAGTAAAATTAGAAGAGTTGTTTGTGAAGCAAACTCCCAGCACCGAAAAATGCAGCGGCAATTTCCCACAATGACGTAGTTCACAGGGATTTGTTGTCTCACAGAGCACTGATGCGGCGTTATGTTATTGTGGACGCTTTTTGGCGCTGATCAGTGACATCAATCACTGCAGAAGCAGTCGTGATATGCTGACGTCTGTGCAAAGTCCTGAAAGGGCTGCAGTTTTATGGAGACACAACAGCTGAGAGGACCGGGACGTCTTATCTCCCGATCAATTTTTTTTTCAATTGTGTAGTTGGACTCACTGAACTTCAGGGCCATGTCGTGAGCCACTTCTCTAAAGCTCACACTCATATAAGCAATTCAGGGACCAATCTTATT
>SSNS01000633.1:144101-187397 GCA_006937985.1 Aphyosemion australe
ACACACACACACTGGAAGAAAACACTCAGCAGGCACACCTGACGTTTGCTTCACTGACTGATGGAGGGCAGCTTATGACACACCTTACATCACAGCTTGGCGTGCAAATCCGTGTTTCTATAAATTGTCGCCCCAGCGGCACACAAGAAAATCTGCTATGGGTTTGGTCCTGCTGACATCAACACAACTGATCACGGTCGATGTTACATAAATTAAAAAAAAGTGAAACAGTTGAGCTGAAACGTTGTACTGATATTGTTGTGATGAACGCATTTCCTGTGTCTGACTTGTTTTCTTGTGCCACTCCTGCTATTTAAAGATGTTTTTCAGTAGCGACGCCTGTTATTTAGGAGAATGGAAGAGACTTCAGAAGAGCTGAAGCACCAGCAGAAATGGTGACTTGGTTTTGTTTTTTTTAATCACGAGTCATACAGCGGTATCACCACACCTCAAATCCTCAGGATTTTTATCAAATCCTACAGAAGCTGCATCAAAACTTAATCATCTGATATGAAAATAAAACTGGAGAAACAAACTCCTGATAATACGATGCAGTCAAGACTGTATCGCCAAGATTTCTGTTGTAAGATACGCTAATGTGTCTGAAATTTAGTGACCTTTACCAGTGTGTGTGTGTGTGTGTGTGTGTGTGTGTGTGTGTGTGTGTGTGATCATCCCACACAGGATAAAACCAGGCTGTGTGAAATGGAGCAGAATAAAGCAGCAGGATGAGGCTCAGAGGACCAGCTCAGAGTGATGCTTCACCATCAGCCAGACCCAGAGACCAAGCAGCTAATCTCCTTCCTTCAGCAGCTGCAGACAAAACAGACAATTCTCGAGGAACGTGTGGTGGAGTGTAGCCACTGGTCACAGAGCAGGTCTGAACCTGGAGCAGAACCAGGACAGTGAGACATCTGCTTCAGTCGACACCAAGGAATGGGGAAACGTTTAAATCCTTCTCCATGGAAACACGTTGTTGTACCGCATGAGGAACAGAACGCTTAACAGTTAAAATCATATTTCAGTCACTTTTTGAGTTGCTCAACCACTTCCAGTGTCTGTTATTGTTCATTCAACCTTAAAATTAAATCACAGTCTTGCTTTGAGCGCTGCTGTTGACAGTAGACCCTCTTCAGCCTGCAGCAGTTCCTTTAAGGAGGACATGAGCTGCTAACGCTTCACTGCTGCGTTCACCTTACATCTTTGTTTTAGTCTGATTTTTTATTTGTCACTGAAACCGTGTTCAGTCTGTTTCTATCATTTTGAATATGCTCCAGTGAGCCGATAGCCATTGGCTCTACAATCTAAAACCAGAGAGAAGAGTGATGATGTAGTCTGGGTTTTATGCAGCCATTATGAAAAATGGATCAGGACCAACAGCTCGTGACCTTGGTCTATCCACGTGGTACTGGACCCATCATCCTGCTCCTGCAGGAAAACGTGACTCCTCCTACAGTTTGCACATTAGAGCAAAAATAAACGTTCAGCTTCCCTAAACCATCTGATTTTAAATCAAAACAACTACTTAACAGGAACCAGACAACCTACATCCACTGAGTTAACATGACTGAAGAGGAGGGCTGTGCAGGAGGAGAGAGAATCTGTCTGGATTTCCTGATCCGTTGGTGATCAAAGCCTTCTGTCATCCGTTTCACACACATCACATCGTTTAGGAGCCACTGTGGATCTGCTGAGAGAATCCTCCTGCCTGATGCAGCTTGACTCAGATGTCTGAGGTAGTAGAGTGACTGTAGGCTGGTGTAGGAGGATGACTCTCTATTGCATCATTTCTCAGATTCATACAAAACCAATGCATCACTCTGGCTTTGTAAAACACATTAAACAACGGAAGAACACCTCTGTAGTGGTTTTCAGATCAAAAACCAAAGCAAATCAAGAGAGAAGCTCTCTGCTGCAGCTTCCAGGTTTTAGGGAAGTGACCCCACTGAGGCAACATGTGTGAGGTCCTCAAACGCTCTATTGAACTAAAAGTAAAAGAAAATCAAAATAAAAGCCTGTTTTACCATAGATATTACAATAATTAGAACCAGCAGTGATGTATGGGTAGTGTTTGTGTTGTCAGAAGGTCATCTGTGTTTTTGAGAATGTTTGTACTGCAGCCTCACACGCCTGGGGTGACAGGTCTCTGCTGATCTCATTTTGTGCTGATCTAAGCTTGGGAACCACTGCTTCAACTGATGATCTCAATCAATGAAAAACCCTATTGATCAACCAGCTTAAACCATGCAGCTGAAAGATGAGTGCTGCAGGACAGACGGAGCCTCGTCACAGATGCTGAAATGGACTGAGCTCCACCTGTTCTCTGGTTTATGCTGGGATGTTCTGAGAGGAAATCTCATTCCTGTCTCTGTCAGTTCATTTTTATTCTATACTTCTTAAATCTAGTTGATCTGAATAATAAATTCCCAACAAAAACATCTAATTTCAACAGAAGTAGGAGGGTTCAGCTATAAGATAAGACAGTAACATGTTACATTTCATATCTGTATATTTCTGTGAAATAAAACAGCTAAAATCTCTTAGAGGAGTGATTGTTTGTTTTTCTCTGAAAAAGAGCAGAAACATAACAAACTAAGAGATAAGCTCTACATCCTCTCATCGGGTCAACATGGAGCTCGTGACAAGCTCAGACACGCCTCAACAGGCTGCTAGACAGACACGAGACACGCTACTGAGAGCACAACATTCCCAGGACCAAGACACTCNTTAAAAAGAAACAAGTATCATACGTTTCTCAGTGAACGAGCCCTTTAGGACCAGCTGGTGTTTTACATGTATGTCAGATGAATCTATGGACTATTTGACTGAATGTTTTTTCATTACGAAAATATTCAATATCTGAGATTGTCAGAAAGATACTCGACAGTAGAACTCTGAGAGTTAGCCGTTTTAGCCTCAATAGCCAGAAGTCCGTCCTTCCTTCCTTTCAAAGAGTTGGGGTCGGGCAGTGTACTCCAGAAAATTGTTGTCTGTATAGTATTTCAAATATCTAAATTGTACCGTAGCCCAAGGTGGCTATAGTCCTTACACAGCCTGCAAAACTCTGACTTAAAGCCAACAGTAAAACAGGCAAGAAGAAGAGAACATCAACTGAAGAGCAAACAAGTGTGTTGTTCTTAGAGACGTCTGACTGGTTGCTGCTCTGTTTGTTTTGTATAAACTAACAAGCAGGAAAAAACACACAGCTTTCATCCCACAGCTTCACACACACTCACCCCGCCTGTCTCTCTACGATCAGCAGCACTTAAACCATTAGTGCTTATTGATCTGCACGGTTTCCTCTAAGAGTCTGGACTGAAGTCAGGAACGCAGATCTGATCAGAGACAACAGGCTGTGGGACGGCATGGATGCTACCCAATGGCCCAAATCACACGGTAAAACAAGAACGCTAATAAAGCTGTGAGCCCACAGAGAAAACTGATTCTGATAGATGCCGAAGCTATCAACTAGATTTAAAGTTACTCTTATTTAACTCTAAACGTGTGCAGCTAGCAGAGCGTGTCTGAGGAAAAACACACACCTCAGTTACAGATGTACAAATATTTTCCACTAATAGAAATCACATTTCACCTCTGGAAGCTGTGTGCTCGTGTATCTGGTTGTCCTCCATTAGGTCCCGGCCTAAGGACTCCATCTCCTCACTTTAACTGAGTAAAGTCACACAAAGTCCCTTATAGCAGGAATGCTACCCCTCACACACACACACACACACACACACCGTCAGAGATAAATGCTCTGACAGCATTTTCATGAAATAAAAGATGAATTTAGCAGCACTCTGGCACAAAGACACACAGGAATCTGACATCAGGATGTGGCCATAAAAGGAAACAGCTACTTCTATTTGAGCCACACGAGTTTTCTCGTCTCCAGGAAACTCCCACTGGGATGTTTAGAGAACCAGTGGAGTCTTTCGGAACGCTCAGGGTTTGCTTCCTTCACAACACTGCTCCCCAACAGCCCAGACTTCCCATTTCATTTATTCCCCTCTGGTGTGTTTCCAGTGTGAGGAACAATGGACTTCTTGGTCTCACTGAGTCATGCTGTAACCACATAAAATAGATTCTATCAGTTTATTAGTCTGTGCATGGCTCAAACTCCATGTTTGCATCAGAAAGACATTTCAAATTGATGGTTTACCACATTTTAGGATGATTTAATGCCATCGTCTTATTAACCACTATGTTGTTGTCCTTAGTTTTTACTCAAGTTTCACTTTTGTTCCTAAACAGGCAGAAAAGCAGCTTTAGTCTGATATAAATAAGGAATAATTCACCTGGACACATGTAGATGCTAAAAGCCTTATTTTAAAAGTGAAATCATTTTACTCATCAGTTTTAAACTGTAAAACTGGGAGTTTAGTTTTAAATGATTTATGAAGAATAAATTCAGTCTCATTCAGTCAAGCTGCACATCATCTAAATAACCCTACATGTCATTCTTATCTGTTTCCTACAGATTATAATCTGCTACAAACAGCTGCTAACGGATTATTCTGCTAACAACCTGTAAAAGCCAAAGAACACAATGCTGCTGATGTCACATCTAATCTGTCTGCTGATCAGACAACGTTTGCTTCCACTCTGACATCAAACAACGAGACCGGTTGATTCTGCTTCCAACAGGAACTCATTCCAACCACATTCCAGAGGGGTCACTGGGGTTACGCTGCACTACAGGGGCTTTATGCCGATTGATCATTTATGGAGACCATCATATTGCACATAAAAAACCAGATGAAACAAAAACAGCAACAAACCCAAAGAAGATACTGAGATATAAGTTTGTGAAATGTCCCATGCACATGGTGGCATGGTGTCTTCTGACTCAACTGTCTCTGCTGTCAGTGATGGCTGTGGTGATCTCTACATCCACATTTAAATCAGTTCCTCTTTCCATCGCTCATCTTACAGCCAGAGTATAAATATTTACAAACAGCCATCATTGCTCAGGAGCTGCAGACTAAAGAAAGACTGATATGTGACACTTTTAATGGTAGCTGTGATTTTTATCACCAGTTTGTGCTTTCATGTTACCTCAGTTATAGAGGCACTTCACTGGCTTCCAATTCACTATAGCAGTGGTACATGGTGTGTTTTCTGTTATTACTCCAATCTTGTGGAATACGTTGCCTTTGAATATTAGGCAGGCACATACTCTCACAACTTTGAAGTTGAGATTTAAAATAAATTATTCTTTAGCTTTTGGTGCAGAAAAGACCTGAACACACCATCTTTTATTGTTTTTACTGACTGTTAGTCTTTTATTGTACTACTTTAACAGTTTTAGCATTACTGTTTCTTATGTTTATTCTACTGTGTGGTACTCCAGCAGTATGGAAAGTGCTTTATAAATAAAACTGACTTGACTAATTTCTTGGTAATTGTCAAAAGAACCACTAAGTGTTCACGTTTAATGTTGGTCTCCAAACAGCCACAGTTATGGAGAGATGGAGCTCTTTCAATGGTTTGGTGAATTCACCGTTAGCCATCACATTTAGGGTTAGGTTACGTTGTAGTAGTACTGCTGCATACTTGTCCTGTTTAAAGATGCAGGTGATTGAGTGTGATGATAAAGAAATTATGTCTTTTTCTAAAACTCTTCTGGTGTTTGGTTTGATTGGAAGGTCAGCAGGTACAGAACTGACCAAAGAACAAGAGAGCAGCAGCTGCTGGAAAGATAAGAGAGACGTCTAGGATTAACACAGAAGAGTGTTAAAATAGAGGATCATCTACCACACACACACACACACACACACACACACACACACACACACACTGGAAGAAAACACTCAGCAGGCACACCTGACGTTTGCTTCACTGACTGATGGAGGGCAGCTTATGACACACCTTACATCACAGCTTGGCGTGCAAATCCGTGTTTCTATAAATTGTCGCCCCAGCGGCACACAAGAAAATCTGCTATGGGTTTGGTCCTGCTGACATCAACACAACTGATCACGGTCGATGTTACATAAATTAAAAAAAAGTGAAACAGTTGAGCTGAAACGTTGTACTGATATTGTTGTGATGAACGCATTTCCTGTGTCTGACTTGTTTTCTTGTGCCACTCCTGCTATTTAAAGATGTTTTTCAGTAGCGACGCCTGTTATTTAGGAGAATGGAAGAGACTTCAGAAGAGCTGAAGCACCAGCAGAAATGGTGACTTGGTTTTGTTTTTTTTAATCACGAGTCATACAGCGGTATCACCACACCTCAAATCCTCAGGATTTTTATCAAATCCTACAGAAGCTGCATCAAAACTTAATCATCTGATATGAAAATAAAACTGGAGAAACAAACTCCTGATAATACGATGCAGTCAAGACTGTATCGCCAAGATTTCTGTTGTAAGATACGCTAATGTGTCTGAAATTTAGTGACCTTTACCAGTGTGTGTGTGTGTGTGTGTGTGTGTGTGTGTGTGTGTGTGTGTGATCATCCCACACAGGATAAAACCAGGCTGTGTGAAATGGAGCAGAATAAAGCAGCAGGATGAGGCTCAGAGGACCAGCTCAGAGTGATGCTTCACCATCAGCCAGACCCAGAGACCAAGCAGCTAATCTCCTTCCTTCAGCAGCTGCAGACAAAACAGACAATTCTCGAGGAACGTGTGGTGGAGTGTAGCCACTGGTCACAGAGCAGGTCTGAACCTGGAGCAGAACCAGGACAGTGAGACATCTGCTTCAGTCGACACCAAGGAATGGGGAAACGTTTAAATCCTTCTCCATGGAAACACGTTGTTGTACCGCATGAGGAACAGAACGCTTAACAGTTAAAATCATATTTCAGTCACTTTTTGAGTTGCTCAACCACTTCCAGTGTCTGTTATTGTTCATTCAACCTTAAAATTAAATCACAGTCTTGCTTTGAGCGCTGCTGTTGACAGTAGACCCTCTTCAGCCTGCAGCAGTTCCTTTAAGGAGGACATGAGCTGCTAACGCTTCACTGCTGCGTTCACCTTACATCTTTGTTTTAGTCTGATTTTTTATTTGTCACTGAAACCGTGTTCAGTCTGTTTCTATCATTTTGAATATGCTCCAGTGAGCCGATAGCCATTGGCTCTACAATCTAAAACCAGAGAGAAGAGTGATGATGTAGTCTGGGTTTTATGCAGCCATTATGAAAAATGGATCAGGACCAACAGCTCGTGACCTTGGTCTATCCACGTGGTACTGGACCCATCATCCTGCTCCTGCAGGAAAACGTGACTCCTCCTACAGTTTGCACATTAGAGCAAAAATAAACGTTCAGCTTCCCTAAACCATCTGATTTTAAATCAAAACAACTACTCAACAGGAACCAGACAACCTACATCCACTGAGTTAACATGACTGAAGAGGAGGGCTGTGCAGGAGGAGAGAGAATCTGTCTGGATTTCCTGATCCGTTGGTGATCAAAGCCTTCTGTCATCCGTTTCACACACATCACATCGTTTAGGAGCCACTGTGGATCTGCTGAGAGAATCCTCCTGCCTGATGCAGCTTGACTCAGATGTCTGAGGTAGTAGAGTGACTGTAGGCTGGTGTAGGAGGATGACTCTCTATTGCATCATTTCTCAGATTCATACAAAACCAATGCATCACTCTGGCTTTGTAAAACACATTAAACAACGGAAGAACACCTCTGTAGTGGTTTTCAGATCAAAAACCAAAGCAAATCAAGAGAGAAGCTCTCTGCTGCAGCTTCCAGGTTTTAGGGAAGTGACCCCACTGAGGCAACATGTGTGAGGTCCTCAAACGCTCTATTGAACTAAAAGTAAAAGAAAATCAAAATAAAAGCCTGTTTTACCATAGATATTACAATAATTAGAACCAGCAGTGATGTATGGGTAGTGTTTGTGTTGTCAGAAGGTCATCTGTGTTTTTGAGAATGTTTGTACTGCAGCCTCACACGCCTGGGGTGACAGGTCTCTGCTGATCTCATTTTGTGCTGATCTAAGCTTGGGAACCACTGCTTCAACTGATGATCTCAATCAATGAAAAACCCTATTGATCAACCAGCTTAAACCATGCAGCTGAAAGATGAGTGCTGCAGGACAGACGGAGCCTCGTCACAGATGCTGAAATGGACTGAGCTCCACCTGTTCTCTGGTTTATGCTGGGATGTTCTGAGAGGAAATCTCATTCCTGTCTCTGTCAGTTCATTTTTATTCTATACTTCTTAAATCTAGTTGATCTGAATAATAAATTCCCAACAAAAACATCTAATTTCAACAGAAGTAGGAGGGTTCAGCTATAAGATAAGACAGTAACATGTTACATTTCATATCTGTATATTTCTGTGAAATAAAACAGCTAAAATCTCTTAGAGGAGTGATTGTTTGTTTTTCTCTGAAAAAGAGCAGAAACATAACAAACTAAGAGATAAGCTCTACATCCTCTCATCGGGTCAACATGGAGCTCGTGACAAGCTCAGACACGCCTCAACAGGCTGCTAGACAGACACGAGACACGCTACTGAGAGCACAACATTCCCAGGACCAAGACACTCTGTGTTTATACACTCACGTCAAAGTCAGAGCAAAATCATAAATACAATCCAGAAGAATGATGGCTGCAAGTTTAGGATCCAAGCCTTTGGGTCAGAGTCTTCAGCTTGTCATCAGCAGAGGATGAGGAAGCTCTAGAGGCCTGGGGTGCTTTATCCAAAGGCAAAGCCAGAGTTTAGCAGCCAGGAAGAAGAAAAGCTAGCAGGATCTTGTCGTTCTGAAACATCTCTCAAAGTAGACGAAATAACATCAGACCAAATCTAGCTGTTCCACAGTGCCATGCTCTGCTCCGCCTCATCAACACCTACAGACTTGAGGGTGGTTATTTTCTCCTGAAGCAACAGGCCAGACACAGGTTCCCCACCCTCCCTGGCTTTTGAATTGAATTGACATGGACCTGGGCTTCCCGAGGGAACAGTGAGTGGGACTCCAGCATCCCACCCATGGATAAAACACTGACTGTTGGCTGACTTATAAGCCAAATGCATCGGCTATAAACCCAAGCTCCAGAGTGGTGCCATGTCTCAGCTAGGCTGGAGAGGATTTACCATACAGAGGGTCTCACCAGCAACAGGCATGACAAGCATTTACGCTGCAGGGAGCAGAACAACACTCGGTGGACGAGGCTCCTAGAGCAGACAGCTTTATCCTCCAGCTGCTAGAAAGGCCCAGAGAAAACGACCGAAGAAAGTAGAAACAAATGTGCACGTATACGAGAAGCAGAAAGCCTGGATCTGCCAGGAAAAGGACAACGAACTCATGTGCTTCTGTAAACACTGGGATCTGTTTTTATGGAAATACAAACATTTATCAGGTCGGCCAATCAGAGGAAGCAGCAGCTTCTCTGCACTGGACTGTTTATTTTCCACTGCTTCCATTTATTAAGGGACTAAATATATTTAAAAACACATCAGAATAACTGAATAACTGCTATTTCCTTCCAAACCTTCATAGTCAGGATTTACCCATTTGGCAAATTCTGAAAATTACAACTTGAAGATTACGCCATGCTAGCAGAAACTAGGTGGTGGTGAGTTCACTGACCGGAAAGAAAACTACACTTAAGGCTGTACAGGAAATCGTTGTTGTGAAAGTAAAATGTGTTCCCAGGAGGATTTCTGGCAGCCGACCAGTGACTTCACACCGATCACATCCATAGAAATGATTTAGTAAGTGATTCATGTAGCTTTAGTTACAGTGAAGCTGGAGGCAGGACAAGTACCAACTACTCCTTGGCTCAGGTTCTCCACTAATATACAAGGGAAACAAATTTGAGTCGTAGCAGCCTGAAGCTAAAACAACACGGCTGTGTGGAGGTGGCGCAGGAGGAGGCGACGCTTGAAGGACGGGCGGCTCCTCTTTTATCTGATACACTCCCACTAGTGTGAGTTAAATAAGATCTGCTGCATCTGAGCGCCTCGCTGCTCATCAGCTGAATGCAAAGCTGTAATCCCAGCAGATCCTGTAACTGGATTAGGAGTCAGACTGAGACCTGCAGCAGGAGTGAAAGTTCTGCGACCAGAACCGCTGCAGAGCCACGAGTTCTCCGAAGATCCACTTCTCACATCTAAACACACACACTGCTGGTGAATCGACACAAATTAACTAAAACTGGCTGCCATACGTCATGATCATTTTACATTAAAATCATTTAATATGAACTCAGACAACAGATTAAAGTTGGTAAACATCAAACGAAGTCAGCGGCAGCTTTAAATAACCAAACAGTGTGTTGCTGCACATGCTGACTGTAATCCCTCACCGACAACCTGAAGCAGAGACGAGTCTGAGCTGTCAGGACAGGATCAGCTCTGCTCCTGCTATTTTTGTGTCCATCTAATTTTGTACCAATGTGACGTCCTGGGAAGGGTAGGAATTTGGAGGGAATTTACCATCCACCGATCTGCAGACAAACCCCCAACAGGTTAAAGGAACAGCTAAAGGGTTAGTGGAGCCTCAGTCATTTTCAGACCTGTTTAAAACAAAGTTTTAGGCTTTTCCTCCTATTTTTATGTGACTGATCAAACAAAAATCTGTAAATATGATCATGAATAAAATATCCTGTATGCAACTAAAGTGAACGTCATAATCCAAAATGACATCATCATCATCCTAGGTTTTTCAAATTAAAGGTAGACTAGGTAAACAGCCAGTCAAAGCAACAACAAAAGTCTAATTTAGTGTTTTATCATTTGTTACACTCCTGTGATTAATGTTTGAATAAGGAAAATTAAAAAATCATTTTTGGTGTGCAGAGCAAACACACATCTAGTGAAAACCGTCCAGAGTGTGAGGTAGAGACACCCAACAAACAACCTTTAGAGTACATTTTGAATGGCTGTAGATTATAAAAGCATGCGCTGAACTTAACTTATGAACCAAATAAATACTTTTGTAAAGGAAAAAAATGCTCATTGTTTTGTTTTTTAACTCATGGAGATATTTTCATACCAAGGTGACTTTTTTAGATGTTTATAGGGATGCTCGATATTGGCTTTTTTACCAATATCTGATATACTGATATTGTCTGACTCTTAATTTCTGATACCGATATAAACAATACCAATATATGCTGGGTCCGAGAGAACATCTTGGCTAGTAGAAGCTTTCTGTTAGCATTAGCAACTCCACCGCACAGCAGAACTCCTCCAGGCTTGTGTAATGTGTGGAGACAAAACATCAACGTTGCAAAGCGACAGTGGTAGAGTCACGTTGCTGTTATTCAATCAGAGGAGAGATGTCTAAATATCAGGAAAAAAGAGTCCAAATCATGTTGTCTGAAGCTCTCCTCTGATCTGGCAATTTTCTATTTCCTAAAACTGGTGCACCGAAGCTTTTTTTCCCCAGAGTACAACATAGAAGGCATTCATTCCTACTAGAGACCACTGCAAATGTATTGATTAACAAGTGATCCACTCCTTTAAAGCTACTTGATGGTTAAAACGTGATCTCGTGAGCTTTTTCTAAAAGGCTCTAAAGACAAAACAAACCAAAAGGAATTGAGCAAATAAAACATTCTACAGATTAATGCGAGATGTTGAACTGGTCCAGCCAGAACACAAGTGATCACACAAACACACACACACACACCAGTCCTCTGGGTTTCTAGCTGCTAATCATCATCTCAGCTCTGATTTAAACCAGTTTATTTAATCTTTAATCTTTAACAGCTTCCTTTAAAGTTAGAAGCTAACAAACCTCTGAACTTGCTCGACTTCATCCTGCACCAGACCAGCCACCTGTTTCCTCTGACCACTACCCCCCCCACCACCACCACCACCACCACCTCGTTCTCCTTTCTAATGAGCAGGAACAAACAAGTCCATGGCTGTCTGCACATCAGTGAGATAAAAGCATGCAGTCCTCTGATCTGCTTGAGCTGCAGACGTTCTGCAGGAAGAGTTTCTGTCTCTTATCAGAATGACTGAAACGGCAACACAACTCAAATATCTACACAGCGAAGACACTGAAAGCTACGCTAAAACTATACGAGCGCCACCACGGCTGGGATCCTAGGCTGAAAGATTAGGCTTTCAGGAAGTTTCCTCTTCAGGATTTTAGTTTCTGTAACATCAAACACAAAGTTTCTTTTACTTGTTTTTAAATGGAAATTTCTTAGTTCAAAACAAAATAAATCAAATTCTCATAATAAATAAACTAAATTCTTAGGTTTGAACTGAAACATGTTAAAAAACAGAACTCATTTATTGCTGAGGTTTGGTAACTAACTGACTAAAGCTGCTCAGCTCAAGCTACAGACGAGGTGGAAAAACGATGGGCCTGACGGAGTGAGGACAACAGAGAGGCAGCTCTGCAGATGCTTTCTGAGGACTGAATTTAAGATCAGCAGACAGCAGCTGTTTGACAACCATTTTTCCACAAAACCATGAGTTACACATTGTAGATGAATTTGTGTTGGTTCTTAAAAACATTAAAAATCAACATTTTAAGCAAAAAACTGAAATGCTGCTTCTGTTACAAAAGCAGGCTGTCGATGGAACGTGGAGGTCAAACTGGTTCCTAATCTGAGATTACACCTCCTTTTCTCTTCATCTGAAGAGCTCTCAGCAAGTTTTCAGCTCAGATTTGAAACTGAGCTGCATGTGAAGCTGTTAGGAGCTGAGAGACGACTGTAGCTGTGGACGATGTTTAAATCTAATAAACAAGTGAACGGAAAGCCTCCAGCTCCATTCTGTATCGCATAACATCAGATCACATGACACCACAGAGCTCTGCAGCAGTCGGCCAGTCACAGAGCAGATAGAACCAGAACCCATCTCTAAAAGCAGGTCACCCTGCAGCTGCAGCCTGACCCGGCTCTGTGGATTGGTTCTGTCCCTAGTGATGGGGTGGGATGGGGGGCTCTGTGCACCCTGCTCCCCCTGTCTAACCTAAAGGCTGCAGCTTTGTTCCACCCCCAACATCAGTCTATTACAGCGTCCTGTTAGGAATCAGGGTGTGGCTGAGCTGACAGCTGCAGGGGTTCAGCTCCTTTCCCAACACCAGCGTTAGAAGTCTCTGTTACAGGAACGGAGACGGTGACATCTATCAGACAGGTTTTCTTCCTTTATTCAGCTGTTTGTCCTGTTCTACGGTCCAGTCAACCCTCTAGAGCCCCACACACGCTTCTGTTAACTAAACCCTGCCTGCACAGATCCTGTAGAGGTGTGTCTGATGAGAATTTGGGTCACAGCAGCTCAGCAACCATGACAGAACAGATTTGGCACCCAAAGCTGTGTTTTTTAAATAACATTTATGACTATAAAAACATATTTTCATGTTATATATCGATTTTATAAAAAAAATTAGCAGAGAATTGGAGAGTATAAAAGAAAACCTCATGGTGCTATCTCTCCATCAAAAATAAAACCGCAGAAATGAAACAAAATAATATAGATTCAATTATCTTAAAGGGATAATCCGTCTAACCTGAGGGGTTTAATGAAGTCACGTTCATTATGTGAGTCACACCAACAAAGTAAATTCACAGAAGCATCTTTTCTTTCTTTAACTCTACAACTTTGTACGTATGCTATGAGAGGATATAGTGGTTATTGTGTTTAGTCCAGAGTAGGTGATCTGAATGAGCCCTACATTATAAACCCAGCAGGTAAAGGGGGGCTTACCCGGGAAGGCGTGTGGGTTGGACGACCCTCTCCTGAGGCACTTGGAACAGAGAATATGTACAGAGTAGTGCAGGCCAGGCCACTCCTGCAACAGCACGTTCAGCTCCTCCACCAGCGGGGTGACAGCCTGCCAGGCAGTCCAGATGTTGGGCAGTGAGGCGTGGCTGGCGATGGACAGCGTCTCCGGCAGCAGCTTCCCTTTAGAGGGGTGGTAGCTGACCACCACGGGAACTTTGCCCCGATAGGCAAAAATCTGATGCCTGCTGTCTGACCGCTGGACAACGTGGCTATTTATCTGCACGCTGAATCGTGTGAATAGTCCGGGAGGAAACAGGAAAGGGAAGCTGTACTGGATGTGCAGCTGCTCCACAGAAAACAAGGGATTAACAGGCTGGACGTTCCCACCAGCTGAGTCCTCCACCCAGGCCTCCTCGCTGCTGACATAGCTGGGGAACTTGTACCACGCCAGGGCTCCGTTCAGGGGCTTGGTGCTGGGTTTGTTGATGCAGTAGCAGATCCCCATCTTTTCCAGGAGCTCCATGATGACATGGAGATCCTGTTGTGTCTGGATGAGCGGTCTGAGGAGCAGGCGAATGACATTTGAGGGCAGGAGTCCATGCTGGAGGAAGTCCTCCACATGGTGCTGAAGATGAGTGACCCTGAGATTCTCTCCCTTCTCATCTTCTATAACCAGACTTACTCTCCCCTTGTCTCCCCTCTCCCCCTCAGACAGAAGCCGATCCAAAAGCGTGGACTCGTCCCTCTGGAAGAAGACATTCAGAATTGCAATAAAATGTGGAAGATTGTGGAAAACATACTCCTTTAGGGTTAGATTTTCCTCAAAGTACAGCAGTTTCCCACTCTCGTGCAGGTAGGACAGAGCGCTCTGCAGTCTGTCCTCCGTGAGTCCTGCTTGAAGGCCCAGGCGGGCTGAGCTCCACCACGAGAGCCACAAATCTTTGGACTTAAAGTGCAATTCCTCTAGCATCTGCCAAGACTTTGGCAGCACACGATGGAGGTTGGGAAAGATCTCCTGTTGGTCTGCGATTGACATGAGCTTCTCCTTCAGCCTTTGAATGTTCCTCTGGGTCTCCAAGCAGCTGACACTCAGGACAGGGGACAGGATCTGCAACCGGTGCTTCAGGATGTATTGCAGCTGAGCTTTCCTGCTCCTAAGGTTCCTGTCAGTGACGCCGTAGAAAAGTACATGAGGACTCGAGGAGCGGGCTTCATACCCTTGCTCCAGAGCTTGGTCTACTTGTTGAGCCAGGTTCCTCAGGCTCTGGATGTCGCTCTTCTCCTGAAGACCGATCTGTCTGTGAATGTCCAGAGTCTTCTCCTCTAGTTCCATGTCCTCACACAGGTCTGCATGAGTGCCCACCACACACACCACAGCATGGGGGACTTTAGCACACAGCAAGTGAAGGAAATACCCAACATGCTCATAGAAGTTCTTGGACGAGTATGTTTTGAGATTCACGACAAGAACGTAGAGAGCACCAGAGGAGAGAAAAAATGGTTTGATGAGGTCATAGTTTTCATTCCCTGACAAGTCATACAGCAGGAATGTGAGACGGCGATCAGGGTCTGCCACCCAGTTAGTGACTTCAATCCCTTTGTTTCCCTGGGTTCCTCTCACATCCTGCTCTGAGCTCACCAAGCTTTGCCTCAGGTGAGTTTTTCCAGCATTCTTTTTCCCCATCAGCACCATTTTCAGACGTGGCTTCACGGCAACCTGTGACTGCACGAGCTCTTTCTGGTAAACGGCAATGTACGGGATTCCCTTCATGCACACCTCATACGGAGGCTGGATGAGGGGGTTATCTTTTACCTTCCAAATGTTCACTCTGGACAGTTTCCCAAAATTATCTGGAAGGATGGCTATTTGGTTACCCTGTAAAACAAGCTCCTCCAACTTCTCCAGGTCAACAACAGAATCAGGCAGGTGAGAGATGTTGTTATTGTCCAACCAGAGGTTTACCAGGTTCACCAGCTGGCCAATTTCCTCTGGGACGTGAGTCAGTTTGTTCCTGCTGAGGTAAAGTTCCTCCAAACCAGTGATGCTTAAAATAGCCTCTGGAAAGTTCTCAAACTCATTAGAAGACAGATTAATCATTTTGAGTTTCTGCAGTTGAGCGAAAGAGGAAGGCAGCGCTGTGAGGTTGTTTCCATCCAACATCAGACTCTCCAGCTTTTGCAGGTGACATAAAGTGTCAGGTAGGAAGGACATGTGAAGGCTACTGAGCCACAGGATCTTAGTGGACTTCAGCCTGACGACGTCCACGGACAAAGCCTCAAACTTGTTCCCGGACAGGTCAAGCTCCTCCAGCTCGCCCAGAGCCAGAATCTCAGCAGGAAACTGGTTCAACTTGTTGTGATCTGCATCCAGAGTCCGCAGCCTGCTGAGGCCGGAGAAAGACCTGGGGAGGTCGTGCAGGTCGTTAAAGCTGATGTCCAGCTCCTCCAGGAACTGAAGGGCTCCAAACTGAGCTGGGAGGTTCTGGATTTTGTTGTGACTGAAGCACAGCTTCTTCAGCCTCCTCAGCTGGCCCACATCTTCAGACAGGCTTCTCAAGCAGTTGTGGCTCATGTCGAGCTCCACCAGTTGGCCCAGCTCAAACACCAGCTGGGGCACACAGGTGAACTTATTCCTGCGGAGAACGAGGGTGCGCAGGTTGTTGAGGGTGGCTCTCAGTCCCTCTGGCAGCTCCTGCAGGGAGTTGTTGCCCAGGTTCAGAGCCTCTATCTCCTCGATGTTCTCGGGAAGAACAATCTCGTTGTTTTTTGGGCAAAGAGTGAGCTGAGGAAGGTGGTTCCGCAGCTTCCTGGAGCGGAGGGCGGCATCCCTCCACAACCTGGCAGTTTTCAGATTATTCTCCTTCTCCTCCATGGCGTTGAAGCCGGAGCCCTCCTCCTCCTCCTCCTCCGTTTTGTTGTTTTCATTGAAAGTTCTCATGGATCCTGAGCGGGCAGCATGGTGGACAGTGTCCCTCAGAAATCAGCGCGCTCCTGGACAACGACCCCTCCGTCAGGGGGGACAGGGACACTCCGTGTCCGGTAATAACCGAGCGTTTCGACGGGAATGGGAGGAGTGCCCTCGGCCGTGGAGGCATCCTCTTCTCTTGCGCCACTCAGCAAACAATGAAAGCGTACCTCCGCGGTTACAGCTCCGGCTTTCAGCACGGACCCGAGGCCCAGGACGGCGGCTGTCCTCTGACCGGCCACCTCATCGCGTCCAGTAGCCTCCCGTAGCGGGAAATCCTGGCGTTTCTGGAGGCTTTCCGAGCCGCCGTGAGTCCTCCGGGCGGCGGATAGTGGAAGTGAGGCGGCAGCTGCTGGCGCTGCGTCACATCTTCTCCTCCCTTTCTCCTCCCTCCTGCTGCTCCCCACTGAGAGGGAGAGAGGAGCAGTCACCAGATAAATAAGAGCTGCTGCAAAGAACTCCTGTTTACACACACACACACATATATATATATATATATATATATATATATATATATATATATATATATATATATATATATATATATATATATATATATATATATATATATATATATATATATATATATATATATATATGCGTGCGTGTGTGTGTGTGTGTTTAGACATTCCCTGGTTAGGATAATACAGATGCTCTACTGTCATCTAAACATTAAACAACAATAAACTAACATATAGAAAATCACCAACCAGTGATCAACATCTATCATAAGAAATCACATCAAACCCTCTGCTGCCACCTAGTGGCCACATGACCGCTGCACTACAGTTTGATCTTTATTACAGAACACAAACACTAAACTGACCTGTACCTAATTACAGTCCATTTATTTTTCCAGTGAGAGGCTTTACCTGACTAGCATCATGGAAACGATGACAGATATGTGTTCATATAAACAACGGAACACCTGAGTTTTGGTTGATCAGGCAGGATCTTATCTAAACCTTGAAGGATGTCTGGTTTGGGGCAGATTCACAGCTGTCCCAAACAGTTTTAATTCATTTGAGGGAACTAAAGACATTGGTCTGGTGTCAATGTTTGTTTTTCTCTTTCTAGTTCTGAAAAGAAATAAAAAACAAACAAATGATTGATGAGCATGCAATAGTAAACAATAGTGTCAAGTATAAAGGCTTTTTCTAAAATAAATAGCTTCCACTATCAGTAATAAATCTGAATTAAACCTACATTATATTATAACTCCCACAAAACCAAACAATTGAAAATTCCTTTTCAAGTAAATATTCATTGCGTTTATTGTGGAAGTTAAAAAGTTAATTGTCCTCTTTCAGATGTTTGGGCTTGTTGAAAGAACCTTTTGAGAATATCGCTTGCTCTGATGCTGAACCATTCACGTGCATGATTTAAGTCACCCTGTAAAAACGTGATACGTCCTGGAGCAGCGGTTCTCTTTTGGGTCATGTTTAAGGGTTTGACTGGTGAGGTGGTGACATCAGAGGATTTGATAAAATTATGTGAATCTAAATAAAAGGCCCTGAAAATCAACCAATACCTATTCTCCAGACACTGACCCAATCTCTTCATTTCCTGTTAAGAAGTAAAAATCATCTGTGGCATCTGTGGAACCTCTACTCCCTGCAGCATTACTTCTGGAGTGACTGGTTCAGCATCCATGCAGACTAGGGATGTGCGTTGGCAAGAATTCTGGAAATACAATATCTAAAACACAATACAGATACGATATGCAATACTAAAAGCCAAACAATATTTACAATTTTTATGACTGAATTTAATTGGAAAACTTCCAAGACACATGCAGTGTTTTCATGAGATCTCGCTGTTCCATCAGAATGAAGAGGGTAAAAACTGCTACCCTTAGCCCCCTGCCCCTTTTATAAAGACAGACTGTTTAACCACACAGGCTGTTTACTCCTGCTTAGTAATGCAATACTTCATATTAACATTAAAGGGATATTCCACCCAAAATTGAAATTTTGTCTGTTGACATATTTCCTAGATTTATATAAGTGGGGAAAAAGCATTTTGTAACCAGCGCAGTAATTCCCCTGATCTGGCAGCAGTTTGTCTGCTTTAGTTTAGCTTTGCTTAGCATAAACAATGGAAGTGAATGGCAAGTACTAGCATGCTAGTACCTGCCATTCACTTCCATTGTTTATGTACAGGTCCTTCTCAAAAAATTAGCATATTCCAACCGACCAATAAAAGAAAAGTGTTTTTAATACAAAAAAGGTCAACCTTCAAATAATTATGTTCAGTTATGCACTCAATACTTGGTCGGGAATCCTTTTGCAGAAATGACTGCTTCAATGCGGCGTGGCATGGAGGCAATCAGCCTGTGGCACTGCTGAGGTGTTATGGAGGCCCAGGATGCTTCGATAGCGGCCTTAAGCTCATCCAGAGTGTTGGGTCTTGCGTCTCTCAACTTTCTCTTCACAATATCCCACAGATTCTCTATGGGGTTCAGGTCAGGAGAGTTGGCAGGCCAATTGAGCACAGTAACACCATGGTCAGTAAACCATTTACCAGTGGTTTTGGCACTGTGAGCAGGTGCCAGGTCGTGCTGAAAAATGAAATCTTCATCTCCATAAAGCTTTTCAGCAGATGGAAGCATGAAGTGCTCCAAAATCTCCTGATAGCTAGCTGCATTGACCCTGCCCTTGATAAAACACAGTGGACCAACACCAGCAGCTGACATGGCACCCCAGACCATCACTGACTGTGGGTACTTGACACTGGACTTCAGGCATTTTGGCATTTCCCTCTGCCCAGTCTTCCTCCAGACTCTGGCACCTTGATTTCCGAATGACATGCAAAATTTGCTTTCATCTGAAAAAAGTACTTTGGACCACTGAGCAACAGGCCAGTGCTGCTTCACTGTAGCCCAGGTCAGGCGCTTCTGCCGCTGTTTCTGGTTCAAAAGTGGCTTGACCTGGGGAATGCGGCACCTGTAGCCCATTTCCTGCACACGCCTGTACACGGTGGCTCTGGATGTTTTCACTCCGGACTCAGTCCACTGCTTCCGCAGGTCCCCCAAGGTCTGGAATCGGTCCTTCTCCACAATCTTCCTCAGGGTCCGGTCACCTCTTCTCGTTGTGCAGCGTTTTCTGCCACACTTTTTCCTTCCCACAGACTTCCCACTGAGGTGCCTTGATACAGCACTCTGGGAAATTTCTTTCTGTGTCTTATCCTCTTGCTTGAGGGTGTCAATGATGGCCTTCTGGACAGCAGTCAGGTCGGCAGTCTTACCCATGATTGCGGTTTTGAGTAATGAACCAGGCTGGGAGTTTTTAAAAGCATCAGGAATCGTTTTCAGGTGTTTAGAGTTAATAGTTGATTCAGATGATTAGGTTAATAGCTCGTTTAGAGAACCTTTTCATGATATGCTAATTTTTTGAGATAGGAATTTTGGGTTTTCATGAGCTGTATGCCACAATCATCAATATTTAAACCAATAAACGGCTTGAACTACTTCAGTTGTGTGTAATGAATCTAAAATATATGAAAGTCTAATGTTTATCAGTACATTACAGAAAATAATTAACTTTATCACAATTTTTTAGAAGGACTTGTATATATAGAATATTTGAAGCATGTTGGTTGATTTTACAGTCCAGTTGTATGAAAGCAAAATTAACCTAAAAAATCATAAATTAGAAGACACTGTCAAAGCAGTTGGGTTCAAGGTTTGTTTTTATTCTTGTTTTAAATCACACGTACAATGACACCGCACACATGAACACAAACTAGAGCATTTAAAAAGTGCAAGCAGCTTCTGGAGTTTGTGAGGAATTGGATTTAGAAAAGTCTGAGATTTGTGACTGAAAGCAGCAAAATATAACACATATATTACTCTGAATATGTAAGCCACAACATGTATGCCTGTAAAAGACCGCCTTCATTAGAGTCAGCTTTTCTCACCATTATCACAAGCAGCTGTCTCCATGAAGGAGCCTCTAGCTCCGGTTTGTGAAATACAGAAATACAATTTAGAAATAATCTAATATTTCTTTAAAAACTCTACTTCAAAGATTTTTTTTGAAATTCATCATTAAGCTTGATTTCTGCTGGGGACATGAAGTCACAGTAATACACCGTTACTGTTTTAACATAAAAACAGCATGAACAGATGTTCGGTGTGCAGCGTACAGGAATAAGAAGCAACTCATATATCAGCAGGTATACTCGCTCAGCATCAGTGTTCAGTCACTGCTACGGTAGTCACACGTTGGCACGCTTGCTGATCATCAGGTCATATCACTAAACAGCTGGTCGAGCTCGCATCACAGGAAATCAAGAGTGACAGTTTTGCAGACATCAGGCCCTTTTCTGCACGCCTATAGAAACTTTTAGGACTGTTTTTTTTAGTAGTGCAGTAGTACAGCCGTGCTTTCCCTATATCATTGTAATCCTGATATGTGTAGGTCAAACCCTCCAAACTCTACGTGTTTATATTGAGTACATAGGTGAGAGCATCAGAAACAGCTAAGGAGTAGGTTTTATTGACAGCACATTTATATCACAGTTATATTTACTGAGTGATGATGACGTGGACAAACGGGTCCACTGTAGTGTGGTACGGTGACCGAGAAAACCAAAACAATATCTTTTCTACTTCCCATTAAATGCAGGTAATGAGCCATGTTTCTAGTGTGTCAGTGAGTAGCAGTCCAGGTGCTGATGTTCTGTGATGCATTCTGTCAAAAGCAGATGTTTGGAACTGAAATCACAGCATTCTCTTGATTCCATCAAAGCATGTAAGGACAGCATGCACCTAGAAAACTTAGGATGGTGATGCAGCATTATTCCCTCTGAGGCATACAAAACAGAAAAGGCACCTTGCAGAAACCTTTGCTATTCACTACCATATGGCACTTTACCTGCAACACATGAACACATTTGTACATTTGTTTGTTTTATAAAACTCTTTATTTACTACGTCACTAAAATAAGTTTGATTTCTAGTTTTTGTTTCAATGACTTTACACAGCAGTTCATTTGTCAAAAGTAACACTTCAATCGGGGTATGTTCTTTGTAATTCCTTAAACAGAAAGGATTCTAAGCTATTTTCTTTTATTCTACACAGAAACTGGATTGTGATATCTTACTTGAAGGTCAATGTTTGATGATGCTGGGGTAGTCCTACTGCTCTCCGTATCCCAAAGGGCTGTGGTGCTGTCTGCATTAAGGAAGGCTGGGAGTCCTTCCTGAAGGTCCTCTGTTTCACTAAACAGCATGCTGTCACCACTGGATTCCTTGTAATGCAGCACATAGCATGCGGCTACTTTGGTGGTTGAGTTACTTGAGTTACCAGTAAGTGCTGGGCTAGGAGGTAAGCTATGAACCACATGATTGTAGTGGCAGAAGCTTCTTTTCTGTTCATCTAGCCTTGAGGACACGTGAGACGGATTCTTCTTTTTAGATAGCAGTAAAGGGCGCTCCTCCTCTGCAGAGGGACTTAGAGCCACTGAAGGCACAGAGACTGCCAGACTGGACAGGGGGGCCGAGGTCTCTGATAGAGGAGAGCCTGGAGTTGTAGGAACAGTCTTTGACTCTGGTGACAGCGGAGTCGGGCTTCTCATGGCAGATGTGAATCTATAGAAACATAATAACAACAATTTGACCACAGCGTTAGTAAGGTGAACACAGGTAAGCTTAAAGAGTTCAGACTAAACCTGTCATGCAGATACTACGGATCACTGGTAGGAACGTAGAAAGTTGCATATTTAGGATAAATATACATAGGATAAGTCACATCTCTCTTTTCTTTTAACAAAGGCAGTCAAGCCTGCATTGCAGGAATGGAAATGAGTTTTTATCAAAAAATCTGAATAACATATTTGACCCAACCAAACCTGTAAAGTGTAATTCTGCTACAGCTGCCAGCTCTAAAACAAAACTTTAGTTTCAACATTTTTTTCAAGAAGTTTTTCTTTTTTAATCTTAGCTCTTTCTTAGCAGCCTTTAGCTCTTCCTTGACCCCTGGCCTGACAGTGCATGCTGCTGAATTTTAGCAGAGAAAACACTTGGGCCATGCTTGAAGTATGGACTCCTTTAATAACAATGCAAGTCAAACTATAGCGCAGTGAACAGTTATTTCTCAAAAATGCAAGTATTAAATAGTAATCCCAACTGCAGCCTTTGTGTGTGGAGCTTGTATGTTCCCCTAACCCAGATACTCTGGTTTCTTCCCAAAGACCAAACACATGCATGTCAGGTTAATAGTTAAATTGTCCCTAGGTGACTGATTGATTGTCCTTGTGCATTCCAATGATGGACAGGTGACCTGTCCAGGATGTCCCCCCTGGACTGCTGGATATACCCTAGGGGAAAGCCTCAGAATAAATGAATTAGATAACGGATGGATGCTTAAACTTAAGTCATTTTTTAAATTTACATTTAATTATATGCAATTAAATGTGATCTGATTATTAACAATCTTCTCTTTGCAGCTGATTTTGACAATGCTCCATGTCCATACTCCTTGTACCAAATCCAACCTTTTACACCAATGTCCATCATCAACACACTGAGTCAATTCATTCTATAGCTAGCCTTAGCTTGTGTCGTCCCTTTAGTAAGGCTTAGACTGCTGAAGAACATACTGACCACATGTCCTCACACTTTATGCTTAACACTTTAACCCCCATGTCATTAACTTTGTTTTCTCTGTTTAGGTAATGCCCTGTCTTTCTGTGTTTGTCTCTTTCTTGTCTTCTCAAACCTGTTCAAAAGGTGCTTTAAAAGTTAAATAAAAATACTGCATTAAAGTGAAGTCTTTATTTAGTTATTTGATATTTTATAACTAATCTATTTTTATTACAACTTAAGTGCATTTATTTCAATCATTTGGCCTGAATCTGCACTTGGCGCTTTCAGATGACTGAGCTGGTGCTTCATAAATAACTTCAGTACAGCTGAACAGATAATACTCTGTTGGTATTATCACCACACCCTTTCATTGGTTTAGATCTTGTTTTCTGGACATGCTCAGTTCATTCAGATCAGATCTTTTAAAGGTGTACTAGAATGCAATTAATCAACAAACTAAAACAGAGCTTTGAGCCTCCTAAAAGCATAAGAACATTTTTTTGGCTTCCGTCCCAGGAGCCCTGATACAGGCCATTCTAAAGCCCCTTACTCAGGCCTTCAGTGAAATGAGCTGTTTACCCCTCCCACTCGGCCAGGACATGCTGATTGGTTGGTTTCCCCAGAAGGCCTCAGACACATGCAGGTTTGAGGAGGCGTGGCTCCCCCTTATGACATGTTAAGGAAGGCTTTCTCAGACCAGGAGGTTTTCTCTCGCCTTTTTCAAATTTCTAATTTACATAAAAAGTAGGTCAAACACGGCTTTGACTTTTTAGCATGCTGCTGTTGACCACCCAAGCTGTCTTATTCAACAACAAGGAAAATGTTGGTTTACATTCTAGGTCCCCTTTAAGACTCTGCTGCTTCCAGCCCATTTTGGAATCTCCCAGGGCTCTGACCTTGGGCCTTTTTAGTTTAAAATCTGTTTTCTTCTATGTGTCTATGTGGTTCTTTATTTTGTTAATTTAATTAAATTCTACCCAGAAGACACTGAACTGTACTTTTCAATCCTACCTATTTCTACTTTTCCATCCACCTTTCTGATCCTCAGTAATAAAACAGATTATCCTCATTGGCACAAAAAAACTTAGCAAACTCTCCTCAGTTTAAATATACATTGAACTGAGACTGCACATATGGCCCCTGTAAAGCCTATTATTCAGTCATTTAGGAGCCAACAAGGTCCAGGCCTTAAAACACC
Source organism: Aphyosemion australe (assembly GCA_006937985.1). Taxonomy (NCBI): domain Eukaryota; kingdom Metazoa; phylum Chordata; class Actinopteri; order Cyprinodontiformes; family Nothobranchiidae; genus Aphyosemion; species Aphyosemion australe. Next base: position 168,510 of record SSNS01000633.1, read on the forward strand.
ATGGCTATATTCACAGAATCTGGGATTACAGTATGTAACTAATCTTCCATTTCATAGCTCTCAGCTATGAGCTCTTACCTCATAGCTCTTTCAGGACAGGTCTGTACAATTTAAACAGTCACAAACATATATATGTTTGCACTAAACATAAAAAAATTCTAAACACACTCCAGCATTATGCATAATTACACTTTGCTTTGCTCCTAAGATCACTGAATTGCAGAGTATGGACACAACCTCTGGGTCAAAGTGGAGCGTGAATCATCAAACATGTTTTCTAATGAGCAACAAAAGGTGAAAATTCTTCTTCATAATTAACAGGCAGGGTGGAAAAATCATTGAAATCATCCAGATTTATCACTCTGACAGAACTCTCAGAACAGAGTGAATCATAGAGAAACTGGAAATATCTCACAGGAATGAATGAATGAATGAATACAGAGAAAACCAGGATGCTGCAGTGCAGATATTCTGCAGTGTCATTTTCCTCCAAGCAAAGCTGTGGAGGAAGAAATGCCTCAAGTGAAATGAGCTCTGGGTTCCTCAAGAGGATCCAAGCCAGAGGAAAAGCCTCACACAGCCCGTGTGATGAGAACTGAGCAAACACAGAAGACCTTTAATATGATTTCTGTAATGCACACATAATATGCACATGGAAAAGGGGAGATGAGACATGACTCCTTAGAGTTATGTGGAGGAGGAAAAGATATGTAGGGTTATTGCATGCAAAAGGCAAGTGATGTGGTGGTTGAAATTAGTACACAACTACACATCTGAGGCCTCTGATACAGAAAATAGATGCAGAGAACAGACAAATCCTCCACTCTTCTAGACCTTGGCACCAAAAACAGCTATTTCAAGGGACAGCAAACTGAAATTTGATCTAAAAGCTCAAATAGACATTTACCCAACCATTGTATGAAAAGCCAAGGAAATAACTGCAGTTTACATTTTAATCATTGGAGGTATTATATGCCTCTTAAACATCCCTGATTGTTTGGGTGAATTCTGCAGCAGATCCAGTAGAAAACCAGAAAGGCTCACACTTAACGGTGACAGTTTGAGCACAGATGTCCATCAGACAGACGACTTCTGCAGCTCATCCACAGACTGGACACAAGAGCTGAGCAGTCAGTCCACACTGACTAGAACCTGATTGAGAGGTGAAGCCAGACATTTCTGTGGATCAGAATTAGTCAGGCTTCAATCTGGGAAACACAAACAGCAGGAGCTGCACCTAATTCAAGATGTTAACATCAGCATTCCAGGACTAGTAAGAGTTTCTCCACCATTTTGAACTGGTCACGGCAGACTCAAATGCACACTGGAGGAAACAGCTGGATCCATAACGGTTGATTGCTTCAGGACAGGGAATGGTCATTTTCCTGGCTGCCCTGACCTTAAACATGACACTGAGGTCCAGCAGTGGCACAAGAGAGAAGCCACGTGACTTCCTCCATCAGGCTGCTCAAAGCAGCAATCCAGAGTTTTCCACTTTTTTCAAGAATTATGTATGATTTGTTTTAGAAATCCGTAAAAGTGATAGTCTTACCCTGTTGTGTGGTGAATTGTAGGCAATATGTCAATGTATTTATGCTAACCGCCCCCACCCCCCACCCCTGTTTCAGCCACACAATGGAAAGGGGCGCGGACTTAGCAAAGCCTTCCCATCAGCTCTGACCAGGTTCCATCCCTGCTGAAGAAAAGCATCCCCACAGCATCATGCTGCTGCTACCATGTTGCAGAAATTCACAGCTCAAGTGGGAGAATCTGTCCACAGGACAACTGTCTGTCATGAACTCCCCAAATATGGTCTATATGGGAAAGTGGCAAGAAGAAAGTCAGTTGTTATAAAAAGTCTCGTTTCCAGTTTGTCAGGAGCCGTGTGGGGACACAGCAAACATGTGGAAGAAGGTCCTCTGGTCAGGCGAGACCAAAGTTGGGCCTAAATGCAAAGTGCTACATGTGGCAGTAAAGTAACACTGCTCATCACCCTGAACACATCATCCTCACTGTGAAACATGGCGGTGGCAGCATCATGCTGTGGGGATGCTCTTCTTCAGCAGGGGCAGGGAAGCTGGTCAGAGTTGATGGGAAGATGGGTGGAATCTTAATAAAACACATTTGTTTGTGGTTGTAAGGTGTCAAAAGGCTTTCTGGAACAGTTTTCAGGGTCTCTGTACTTTTGTTTGATCGAGTTTGGATTGTTTTCTTTGTTTTCTTTCAGGGCACCTTCGCAAAAGAGATTCGATCTCAAAGGACTTCCCTGGTTAAATAAAGGCTAAATAAAAAGTTTTCTCTAAAATGAGCTCTGTTACTTCTTTAGAGTAACAACATTGAAATTTAAATTTTACCACATAAATAAATTGCTACTAAAAAAGAATAGGGCACACATTTCCATTAGGCAGCTCATAAACCCAAACAAACAAAACCAGTGCAAAGAATAAACATTTTAAAACTCTTCCTCTAACATAAATAAGAAAACAGAGTTGAGGCTCTGCACTAAATCATTTTGATCATACAAACTTGAATATCTTTGGTAAACAGGTAAAAGAAAGTGACTCTGCTGCTTGTATTTGTCTAACTGCTGTCTGGATTATGTAGGTTTTATCTTGACCTTTGAGGCTTCATTAATTAAGCAAAGTTAAGATTCATTTATTAATTACCTTGACCTTTAAGGCAACTCTTGTTGGATTTTGGTGTGTCTCGGCACTTTCCTGAATAAGCACCTAAGTCACTGGTGCCACCTGTGGCATTCAGACGGCCCCGGACCCCCTGTGTGGCACGTTGGCTATTTTCCGCCAATGACATCACAGAGAAAGACTCAGTATCAGACAGAACACTGTTGCTCCAGTCTTCACTCCAGCTGTTGAGACAATGAGGGAGGTATTTACTTCATGTTGTTTTATTCAACCTGGCCATTTCTGATCATGTCATTTAGCAATAAAAAAACAACAACTGTGTGAAAGAAGATTAGAAATGTTGCAGGGCAGCAAATTAGGAAGCCATTAGGCATGGAATCAAATATTTGTTTCTATTTATAATTTACACATTTAGGGTTTTTTCGTGACCCACATTCAATTAAAAAATGCAAAATATACAAATATATACAGTACTGTGCAAAAGTTTTAGGCAGGTGTGAAATATGCTGTAAACAAAGAATGCTTTCAGACATGGAAGTGCTAATTATTTATTTTCATCAATGAACAAAAAGCAGTGAATGTACAAAATAATCAGATCAATATCAGGTGTGACCTCCCTTTACCTTCAGCACAGCATCAGTTCTTCTAGCTACACTTGAACACAGCTGTTGAAGGAACTGGGCTGGTAGGTTGTTCCAAACATCTGGGAGAACTAACCACAGATCTTCTGTGGATGTAGGCTTCCTCACATCCTTCTGTCTCTTCATGTGATCCCAGACACGCTCCATGATGTTGAGATCAGGGCTCTGTGGGGGCCACACCATCACTTTCAGGACTTCCTGTTCTTTATGCTGAAGATAATTCTGACTGACTTTGACTGTAAGTCTGGGGTTACTCTCTTTGCATTTGTACATTGATAAAAATAAAAATAATAATTATTTGTATTTCTGAAAGCATTCTTTGTTTCCACCATTTTTTCACATCTGCCTGAAACCTTTGCTCAGTACTGTACAGTACAGCATATTTGACTAAACTGATCTCAGATGAGTACTTTAAATGTAATTTATTTAAAGGAGTCATCACCTATAATACTGTGGATATCTACGTCCTATTATAGTCTTTTAGACCATTAAAATAAATTGTATTGGAAAAATAAATAAAAATGTGATTTTTTGATCCTTTATTGTGAAGGGCATATTTTCTCGCGAGATCACATGCGATATTTTCGGCTGTCTCAGATGCGCGCGGGACTGAGGAGCGTGTTGATTGGTGGAAGGAAGCAGGAAGCAGCTTCAGCGTCTTGCTCCAAAACAACAAAGGTTATAACTGAACCCGACCTGGCAGTGACCTACGAGATCCAACAGTACGAGCCCGAGCCTCACCTCGCGCGTAATGGCGCCCTCGTTTGTTGTTGAGTTGGGACAAAGCAAGCTAACAGCCAGGCCTCGGCTCTTATGCTGTTGTGAAGATGGAATACACAAACCGAGTGGAGTTTTGTCTCCCATAACACGGATTATAACACGAGTCGTCAACGGTAAGACATAATTTATGCATTTCACGTTATGAAATGAGCTTTGTTGTGCCGGTTTGTTCGCTGCTGGTTCATATTTGTTTATATTTGACCTTTGTGTCGACATATAGGCCAGAGCTCAAGTTCTCGTTTTGGAGTGTGTGTGCTCGTGGGGTGCATGTGAGCTGGTTGAAGAAGGCAAGAGTAAACAAACACGTCAATGTTAAATATTGGCTTCTCAGCCAGTGAAAAATCATTAGGAAGCCATTATAGACATTTTTTCAAGTGGAAAAGTGAAGATTTCAGGTGATGACTCCTTTAAAGAATAATGCCCTCAAACTTTGAATTTAAAGACAATTCATCTGCAAAGAAATGAATGATTATTGTCCAGCAGCTCCCAATATAAATGTTGGAATATGCCTGGATCATCTGAGTTTGACCCTCATAAATAACTCAGAGGACATCGTTGTGGACCCACAGCAGCATTCATGCATCATTCCTAAAACCATCTATTTGAAACTCAGTTTTGGACTTCCTGATGGGCAGACCACGGTCTGAGAAGATCCATGAAGTTTCCTCTTCCACTATCAGCTCCAGAGCTCCACAAGGATGTGTCCTGGGCTCCTTCCTGTACCACTGCTAAAATGTCACTGCTTTACAAGATTTCCTGCAAGTCAGTTTGTGAAGTTTGCAGATGATGTTGCTGTTGCTGGTTTGATCAACGAGGGTGGCAGAAGAACACTGAGGTCCCTAGAACATCAGGCAGGTTATGCTAACGTTCTTTTGATTATTCACAGCTCAGTTTTTACCATAATCATATCCTCAAAAACCCTCAGCAGAGACTCCACCTCGTACTGAAGTGAACTTATTCAAAAGCTCTGATATAATTTCCCTGTATAACAGTGTTATGTGAAATAGTTCTGCTCTGTAAGTGCTATCTCCGAGTAGCACAAAAAGTAAGCAAATATGTGTTTGGTTGACTTTGTTGATTATTGATTGATTATTTCTTGGTAATAAATCTTGTATCATTGGTTAGCCTGATTAGTCACCTTTAGAAAATGTAAGGATCAGTCATCAGTGGAATGAAAAACACAGACATAGCACCCCCAAATCCCCTAAAATATTATTTAGTTGGTATCTGGTCTGAGCTTCAAGTGCTGCCAGGTGTGTTCCAGTCACAGGTGTGTGACTCACACCTAATTCTTGAACAGCTTATAGAAGCTGTGTGTGATAGACTGACCAACACCATGCTTGTTCACATTCAACAACTCCAGGTTGAGGAAAATGATGCTGTTGCACAGCTAAATTTGACCATCTGCATGAGGAAGAGGAGCTGTTTATGGATCTTCCTCACATACTGAGGCCTGTGATGATGGAAAATAATTAGAGTAAACTGGTCTTTATGTGTTTTTCCAGATTACTGCGGGAAAGTGGAATCACCTAGAAACTCAGAACAAGAGTACCACTGAGGCACATTTTAATGCACTACCACACATTTAGCAGTGTTTCTTATTCCATGGATACACAATCCTCACAGGTTCTACCTCACAGTAGAGACGGCTAATCAGGTAGCCAATAGGCATTGTTACAACAAAGAAATAATCATCCAAACACAAATTTCCTTACTAAGTTTATATCACATCTGTAAGAGGGAACAATTATAAACTGCTGTTTACTTTGTGCCACGAAAGAAACGGAGAAAAGACAAAGACCAAAGCCATCAACCCCAACAGAAAGCATGAACAGCTCGCTCAGATGGACATGAAGACCTGCAGCACTGAGTCAGGTAGTGAGAGATGGGTGTATAGAAAGCTGAAAGGGTCATAATTTGTTCTCTTTGAAACAGTCACTGTTGAATACAAAATCAAGTATTTTACAAGTTCCACTTGTTTAAATAGACAGATACACCCAGCATTAGTTTCTTTATCTTGGTTTAGCAAAGCCATACTGAAGCTGAAGTACCAAAACATGACTCATTTGTATGCCCTACATCAGCCTGAACACACATATAGCTATTCCCACTTCCTCTACTGGAAAAAGCAGGTCAAACCGTGCTGCATCCACCCCTTTTTGACCACCAGGAGGGTGAGAAAATGATCTGATGAGGTTTATGACAGGGAGGTATTCTGTGAACTGCACAGAGATGACATGATGGGCTCACAGAATGAATCTACAGCTGCCCAGCCTTCATTACACTCTGCAAGGACCGTGAACTGTGACCCAAAACAAAAAAGGGTTACTGAAGATATCACAGACTGCTTTTAGCACTGGCTAAAGGGAGCCAGTGTGATAAACTCAGGCTGGAAATAAAGGAGACAAAGTATGAAAACAGGAAATGTCTAGAAAGTAAACATCAGTGGAACCCAAAGGACATGCAGACAGGAACGAGGAGCATCAGCAGCTACAGCCCAACCAATAGCAGAGGGGTAGAGGGTGGTATGAAAATGCCTGATTCAACAGATGTAGCTCACCTCCCTGCTGAGTTTTCTAGTGCACCTACATGGGTGGACTCTGAGAATAACTAGGTTGTGTTTTACTTGATGATCTTGAACTCACCATTGACAATGAGTGACTGCTGTAAACAGAGAATAAGGTGTGATCCTCCCTAAGAGAGCAGCCTGTTGGCTGCTGTTGGGCACAAACTCAGATCCATCAGATATCTGAGGACATCTTTGTTTGTGAAGACCTGTGTAGCAGCCTGGAGACAAACTTTGTTCTACTACTACTGATCACATTCTAAAACAGCTCAACAGGCTCTACTCTGGTGAGTGTGATGGTGTGAGTCATGCAGGGTCCTTAAAACCCATTTGTGGATTATTTCTTTGAGATGGGTTTGGACAAGAGAGAGTTTCTGTACATACATATTGCATTGTACCAATACCAAAGACACCGTGACCCAGTGAGTCTCAGGGTCACGTGATGTTGCTTATCATGAAGATGCTGAAACAATCATCCTGGACCAGCTGTGTACCATGGTCCAACCACATCTGGACCAGCTCCAGCTGAAAAACACCATCATCGTCCCACTGAACCACACACACAGACACATCAGTGTGTACACCTAACAAGAGTGGTCAGCTGTACTGGTGTTCCTCAGGAGATCACCACCATCTACACCACAGACCTACACCAGCAGCAGTTGAGCTTATCAGAAAGAGTAGAGAGTGGAGAGAGTACAGGACAGTGGTGGAGAACTTGGCCACATGTGAGCAGAATAATCTGCAGCTGAACGGGATGAAGACTGAAGAAGTGTTGGTGGACTAAAGGAGGACTCAGACACCTGTGGCTCCTATTTCCAGGGTCAGTGAGGAGGAGGTAGGTGATTACAGTTATCTCAGAGTTCATGTTATTAAAAGCAGGACTGAGCTTAGAGCAATACTGCACTTACCAAAAGGGTCAGAGTTGAGTTTATTATCTCAGAGAAGTCAGGTGATAAAATCTGTGTAAAGCAGCTTGTAACGTTTTATGAGTTTGTGGTGGCCGGTGTGATTCTGCGGCTCGCTGACAGACTGAGGGTGTTGGACAACAACAGCCTGAGCCAACTCACACACTAGTAACGCTGTTGGAGTGAAACTGGACTGTCTCTGAGTGAGATGAGGATGCACTGCATAAAAAAAAATCGTAAGCATTTTATTAAACCAGTTCTCTGAATCTGAAAGATAACTGAGCATAAATTCCAATAAAAGCTAAACAGGTTTAGCTCTTTTGCAGTGCCCTGCCTTACCTTTGGCTGGAGATGTTGGTGAGCGTGGTTGGTTGATTAGCAGCAGCATAGTTACTTGTGGGGAAGGTTGTTTCCGTCTCCTCGGTTGCCTGCTGCATCGTTGACCCATTACATGGCTGTAGGAAGAAGACAAGGAACCAGACTGAGAATAACCACAACTCCACTGAGTCACGTTTTCAGGACGTTGAAGATGACAACAGCTTACACTGACAAACTTCAAATCTTGAAGAGGCACATTAGAAGTCGAGTGTCCTACAGCAGAAGTTTTGGGGTTGGAGCCAGTCCCGGTACTGCTGTTGTTCTTTCTCTTATTCTTCTTGCTCTGCCTCAGGCGATCATGAAGTTTCTTCCTCTGCTTTCTGTTTGTAAAGAGAATTAAAGTGAGATTATACCAGAGCCCCGCTCACACTGGAACTACACACTCAGACCCAGAACCAGTCAAATGTCACACCTACTCATCAGTTCTACTTGTTTTTGACTTATTTCTCTTTTTGCCAGCATTCTTTTGTTTCTTTGGTGAAAAACGTGTTAGTCAATCATAAATGCAACAAGTTCCAGTTGCTGATGCAGAAATATTACAGGATCTAGCATTCAGTGATCTCCTAAAATCAAAACAGATGTTTCATATAAATTATAAAAAATTATATTAAATAATCAACATAAGAGCTGCTAAAATATACAAACAAATACATTAAATAATTAAATTAATCAAAATGTTTCTGTTTGTAGCACTGCCTCATTAGGTCTTTTGTTCTGTTTAATTGAGAGTTTGGAACGCTGGCTGATGAGTTCAATAACTTTTATAATAGTCTTCTTTGTCCAGTCGGCTTGTGGCGATCCAGTTTGTTCTCTTTAAGTCTCTGCTTCTGATGGTGATGTCATACAAGATGGCTGCAACAAAAATTGCCAACGTGAGCAGTTTTTTCTGTACCTCCGCCCCTGAAGTTGGGTTTTTGGGCGAGCTTGTGAAAACCTAGACTGCAGTCCTCCATGTTTGAGGCTACATTCTCCTGAAATCGGTCTGTGAGGTCATCAGTGAGAATTTCTGGAGGAGTCCTTCAGTTTTTTCTAAAACTCCTGGTTAATGTGGGTCATCTCTACTGCCTCCTTCGTCCAGATGAAAATGAGCTTATTAAAGTAGCTAACAACATTTTCCACTCAGGATACGTCACCGGGCTCAGAAAGAATCTCACCTACATTTTTTAAGTGGACAATTAACAAACCGAATGTGACTTTAAAGGTGCAGTGTGTAAGAACGACATCCTGTGGTCAAACGTGGGTACTGCAGTCCTTTTTTTTAAAGGAGTCATCACCTATAATACCGTGGATATCTACATCCTATTACAGTCTTTTAGGCCATTAAAATAAATGGTATTGGAAAAATAAATTAAAAATGTGATTTTTTAATCCTTTATTGTGAAGGGCATATTTTCTCGCGAGATCACACGCAATATTTCGGCTGTCTCGGACGCGCGCGGGACTGAGGGGCGCGGTGATTGGTGGAAGGAAGCAGGACACAGCTTCAGCATCTTGCTCCAAAATAACAAAAGTTATAACTGAACCCGACCTGGCAGTGACCTACGGGATCTAACCGTGTATTTACAAGCCCTCGCCTCGCCCGTAATGGCGCCCTCGTTTGTTGTTGAGTTGGGACAAAGCAAGCTAACAGCCAGGCATCGGCTCTTATGCTGTTGTGAAGATGGAATACACAAACCGATTGGCGTTTTGTTTCCCATAACATGGATTATAACACGAGTCGTCAACGGTAAGACATAATTTATGCGTTTCACGTTATGAAATGAGCTTTGTTGTGCTGGTTTGTTCGCTGCTGGTTCATATTTGTTTATATTCGGCCTTTGTGTCGGCATATAGGGCCAGAACTCAAGTTCTCGTGTTGGAGTGCACGTGCTCGTGGGGTGCATGTGAGCTGGTTGAAGAAGGCAAGATTAAACAAACGCTTCAATGTTACATATGGGCTTCTCAACCAGTGAAAGATCATTAGGAAGCCATTATAGACATTTTTTCAAGTGGAAAAGTGAAAATTTCAGGTGATGACTCCTTTAAGCAAAAATATTTCTTTCTCACTGCCGTTGGGTGAGTTTCATGGCTGTACCAGAAGATTCTAGATGACAAACGAAGACGAGTCGTACTCAGTAAGGTGATAAGTACATTGTCATATCTGGTGATGGCACTCTTGGGTGTTTTAAGGTAGAGAGCACCCACTACACTTATTACGGTAATATTTTTCCAGCATTACAGGAAGTGTGGTTGTTTGCCGTCCTGCTGTTAGCTTGCTGTTAAAGTTCTGAACGACTCATTAAAGGAAGTAAAATGCCACAATTTACTCATTATTCTCTTCACACACACGTTGCACTGCAATAAATTTGATAGTAAACAAGTAAAAATATTACACAATGGTCCTTTAAGTACTGAAACAACAAAGACTCTTCCATAAACCTGCACCTTCTTTCTGCTCATGTGGAAGTTTAGGAGGTACTACAGAACTCCACTCATCTGATCTGTTCTGGCCTTTGTGACCCTGACCCTGGACCTTCATCTAGTGCAACTTCGCTTGCTGACTTTTGGAGACAAGCTGGTAAAGGGCTCTCAGATATCCAAGGCCCTTCTAGTCCTGACTCGAGTAATTACCAGATTCCATACATTCCTCAGTGATCATTAAAGGAAAGCGTTTTCCTCCTCATTTCTCTGTTTTATTCCAGCCAACCAACAGAATTATTCACACTTCTACATTTACAGAGATGTGGTCTCATTAAAGGCAGATGTCTAAAAGCTCATTCTGCTCCTGAATGAAGACCTAGGATGCTGCTGGTATGGCACTATTAAAGAATAAGATGAAAATAGATTTATTAAGAAAATTCACTGATTAAACCAAATATTAGAATGATAAAACTTTAAATAGGCTAAAAAAGCAAACACATTTTGCTCCCTTTATGGTTTTCTCATTTCCTATATTAATCAAAAGGAAGAAAAAACTCACATGAATAAGTGTGACCACATTTTGACTGGTACTCCACACAGAAACACGTTTATATCTAAGCTCATGCAGTATTAGTGTTATTTTGTATTACAACACTGACATGATGATATGGTTTCCTATTAGCAGCTCAAAATCCTCAGACCTCAGTCAGCTGATTTAATTTAGACATAAATCTTGTTTATATTGATCAACAATGTCTAAATAATATTCATTTTCTTTGGATGTGTCTCTGGATGGCTCTCAGTCCCTTCCCTGTTTTGTTTCAAAAATACATAAAGCAAATTAGAATAGAGATCCAGACTAATTTGAAACCGTTTTGAGGATCAAGCCACTGATGTGAAACGTTGTAAACGCTGCAGGAGATTTACATAAAACCTTCAGTGTGCCGACAAGTGAGCTGTGAGGACTCAGGTGCAGTATTTAGCATCAATGAATTAAAAAAGGATATTAGTTACTTTGTTTTGCAGTAGGCAACCACGCACATGATCCCAACCACTAGGAGTGCTATGCAGATTCCTGATATTGTTAAAATGCGTTTCTGATACAACTCCTCAGCTTCTGAAAAAGAGGACAATGAATTAAAAAAAACAAAAAAAAAAACACATAACATACCTAATAAAGGCCTAAATCCAAACAATAAGAACAAATCTCTAAAAACGTGTTTGCATTTAACAACAAAAACACTGTTGATATGTCTGAAACTGACTTCATTTAGGTAGGCAGGGTTTGTTTATGTGCTAAATATCTTAAATTTCTCACATTTGTCTCATAAAAAAGAAACAGTGTAGATTTGTCAGCTCTGTCTAAAGCATGAACACTTATTAGAGCTTGGATGAGGCTGTGAGGGATCAGGGAGGACTGGAGGGACTACAGGTGAGTTGTATAATGTTGTAGAGCTGTGTTCATGTACCTGTAGGAAAATACACTTTTCTTAACTAAGGATCCAATAATTAAAGCCAGTTTGCTTGTTTGTCCAGAACTGGGTCAGCTCAACCAGTTCAGACTCACTCAGGTACTTTTGCATTCCTTGATGTTTTTACATTGAAGTTTTCCCCAACAGGAAAAGAACAACAACAAAAGCATTAAATTCACATGTGGAACTCACATGTGAAACAACACATGACACAGGCGAAACATGTGACTTGCACATGTTTCCCATTTAAATGTAACAAACATGAATTTCTCATGTGAAACATGAACCAGCCCTGTTCATGTTTCTCCTGTGAATCTGAAACATTTACATCATGTTTGGGTGATCTAATGTCGTCATGTTTTCCCACACATATAACACATTAAATGAATGTGCACTGAAAAAACTGATTTATAAATAGCCTAAATTTTAGATATTTTATCTAATTTTTAGTCTAAAAACATTATTCTTCTCTAGAAAGTTAGCATTGCTTAAAACAAGGTAAATATTATCAAATATGATCCAAACTTTCTTGTTTTGAGTAAAAAAAAAAATCTGCCAATGGGGTAAAAGTTGCTCAACTAGTATTATTAAAACTAGGAAAAGAATTTAATTTTAGATTTATTAGTTGATTCTAAGAATTCTAGCCAAGCAACTGTTGCTTACCCCATTGGCATTTTTTTTACTCAAAGTGAGAAAGTTTGGAACATGTTTAGGAATATTTCTTTATTTTAAGTAATGCTGTTTTTCTAGAGAATTTGTTTTCTTCTTAGACAAAAAATAAGATAAAATATCCAAAAATGTGGCTTTTTTACTTTCTTAGAAATGAGTTTTTGCAGTGTGGGTGTTTTGTTATTTTTGCCTGCATCACGAATCTTAGTCCGTTCAGTTTTTTATAAGGATGAAGATCAAGCCCTGAAGCAGCCCTGGTGACAACAGACTGAGGTCATCTGACCTGAGACTCATAATGACTAAGGCTCATAGCTGCTGTATGTGTGTGTCTACCATCAATCAGCCTCCTGAGCCTTGTTGATGACCACAGAAGAAGAGAACTGAAATATGAATCACTTAATGATCGATATTGGTTCAGGAGAAATTTATCAGCAACTTTAGCTGTTGTGAGATCTGTAGGAAATACGGCAAAGGCTGTTGGCTGTGTGGAGATAATATTATGTTGTAAGAAAGTTTTTTGATGTTCATTAAAGCCTTTGATATAATTGATCATTCATTTCTTTATAGAATGAGAAGTGATTCAGTTCACTGGTTAAGATTAAAGGGTTTTAATATGTAAATGTCAGTAACACAGAATCACATCTTTAAGTGGGCCTAATATAAATTTGCTGTGGTTTCTAATATAAATGAATGCCTCGTGGTATATGGATAAAAGCTCTGGTGCGCTTGTTTTAGGGAGAAGAAGTTAGTCGGAGGAGAGGGGGGGGCGGGAAACGGCAGCATTTAGAGTTGATTAGTATTCATATGTGGGCATCTCTCCTCTGATTGGCTAACAACAACGCGACTCTACCACTGCCTTCATTCGCTCTACAACATTGATGTTTTATCGCCACAAATAACACAAGCCTGAAGGAGTTCTGCCATATTGTTGAGAGATGCTAATGCTAATAGTAGCTTCTACTATCCAAACACACTCTTCAATAAGCACAAGGTTCAGGTTAGTTTTGGTCATCATGATACTCCCAGTGGCTCCCTGTGGTCCTCAAAAAAAGGCCTACTGATGTAATTTACCTGTGCTTGGACTCTTTAGGATTTACATTTTATAGAGGCAAATGTAAGTTAGTGTTTATCAAACAATCCTAAAGAGCCATACGTGGTCTTAAAAAACTACAAAACTAGATTTCAGTAAAGGAGAAACTACTCTCGACGGTCACTGAAATACCTTCAAACACACAACCGTAATAACAAAAATCTATTTCAACTACTGAGACTTGGACATTTTGAGTTGTGATTTAACAGAAAAAATGAAAGAAAACAACATAAACAAACCGGTGAAGCTGACTCTGACTAAAACGATGGAAACTATATAAACCTTTTGAGGCTATCAGGTGATTTTGAAACTCTCAAAGAGTCTGCTCACCTGTTCACAGGTATTGTGACACAGGGAAAATATGTATATTATGTGGTTTAGTGTTACTGATTTAATTTGGTTGTTAGATTATTTGGACACAAGAGGGCAGTGTAGTGCCAGAAGCAATAGGTGTGGTCACCTTGTCTTCAGGAAGAGACAGAGGATAGATTATTGTCATCCCCTTGGTTTGGTTCACTTGCTCAGACACACTGAGTGGAGCTGTTCAGCATCCTCTGTTGGTGCCAGTTTTGGTTAAGTTCAGGTTCAAGAGAAAATCACTCGACTCCCCTAAAGCAAACTGCTCCAGCTGTCTCAGGGTAGAAGGGTTCCTTCTCCAGATATTTTAGCTCCTCCCACAGATCTTCAACGGGATCAGGGCTCATAGGTCACTTCAGAACAGTGAGGGTTGCGGTTCTTGGTCTTTTGAGCTATGTTTCGGCCCATGATGAGACTGGGACCAAGCTCTCTGACACTGGAAAGCAGATCTGGCTCCATAATCTCTTCTTAGTCTTGAGATTTCAATGTAACCTGAGCAGATTCAAGACTTCCTGGTCCAGATGCAGAAAAGCACAGAGCCTCGTATATTTCCACGGTAGATATAGAAATGGGCGTTGTTTCATTTGATTCTTTTGCCAAAAAGCTCCAGTTTTGCCTCTTCAGTCCACGTAATGTTCTCCCAGAGGATTTGTGGCTCGTCACAAAGTATTTTTGTGAATTTCATTTTGGTTTTAGGGATTTTCTTCCAGAATGGAAGTCCTTCTCAGTCGTTTTCCAAGTAAGTCTATTCTATCTGACACTGATCAACTTCAGCTGATCAGCTGTTCTCATGTGTCTAGGGAGGTTGCCTACAGTGCTGGTTAAATGTTTAACTAATACATCCCACTGTAGTCAGGAACATCAAGCTGCTTGGAGATGGTCTAGACAGTATAATGAAAAATACTGTAGGCTACTCAAATTCATCTGGTAAAAAAAAAGTAAAATAAAATAATTTTTACCCAAATTTACTCAAGGAAAAGTAAAAAGTAACTCATTAAAAATGTACTCTGATTTAAATTGACATGTTTTTTTAACTGTCAGTGTGCAAATGACCCAAGGGACATAATAACAACCAGCTGTTTTTAGTTAAGATAATTATTTGGAATGCTCTAAATATTCTGATTAAAGTTCATTCTTGTGACAAGGTTTACAAAACCTTTGCTCACAGAGTACTGTGTGTAAAGTACTTCTACCTAGTCCATTTATTACAGCAGATTTGTACTGTGAGTGATAATTAACTAACTGCAAAAATTATAGTTAAATTCTTTGTAAAGAATTTAGCAATACCAGTTTCCTTCAGCAGCGTGGTAAAAGGTGTCATTTCTTCTGATTGATGCATTTCTGAACACTGATGAATAAATAAGAACTCTCCTTGTTGTCACGGACTGTTATCTATCTAAAGCACAAATAAAATCCATAATAACGTTCTGGCTTCAGTCATGTAGGGTAGAGCAGAGCTGACTGAGAACAATTGAAACAGCAATAATATTATCTGTGCAGCAGTTAGCTGGGCTGGCTGCCTGGTGTTTGTCCAGATCTGAGGGGATAATGGTTCTGATGTGTGAAAGCACCTCATCATTATGGGTGGGGAGGCAACTGGTGCATAGTGGTTCCGGCACTTCGCCACAGACCTCTTATACTGGGACAATAATGGAAGATCAGATGAATGCTGGGACTGCTGTAATGAAAAGATTAAATATGACCTCTAGGTCAATTGCACACACTTTATTCGTTTGTCTGGGGCCTCGACCTCTTTTTCTTTTCTTCTTTTTGTCTGTTTTATTTGTTACATTTAATTTTTGTCCGACTGTTTTGTTTGGCACTTTTGAAGTTTTCTTAGAGTTAAGTAGCATAAATCTAACTCTGTGTGATTTAACTAAACCGTTTTCTATTGGGTCATTTTAACTTGTTTTAAAACAATCTTGTTCCAAAATTATTTTAAATCTTTAGGGAGTTTTTTCCTGCTTTATTCATTTTTGAAAGACGTTTGAACTAATATCCTGTAACTTTTGCAATCTGATAACAAGCTTTAACATTCTTAATTTCTTTATGCTGAGGGCTTTTCCTTGTGTCTTTGTGTGGGTCTGTGATGGACAGGTGACATGTCCAGGTGTAACCCCGCCTCTCAGTCAATAACTACTGGAGATGGACAAGTTACCAATGTCCCAAAGAGGAATGAACATGGATGGATGGATGGATGGATGGATGGATGGATGGATGGATGGATGGATGGATGGATGGATGGATGGATGGATGGATGGATGGATGGATGGATGGATGGATGGATGGATGGATGGATGGACGTCTTTGTGGTCATTCCATTGATTGATGGTGTTCACAGAATTAAACGTTTTGTCGTCTACCTCCTAACTTCTGATGGTGCAAAACATGTAAACATAACTAAAAAATAAATGAAATAATTAAATTATCCATAAGTAAACTCACTTAACCAACAGATAATCAAAACGCTCTTACACACCCAACTAGCAGTTATAACACCACCATAGAGTCAAATGTTTAGCAGTGTTTGTTAGTAAAGTGAATAAAACATGCAAAATAATAAAAGCAATAGTGCAAGCACGTTAAAACATGCGAGTACAAAGCTGAAAAGCATTTTTAAAAAGTGGTGCAGGTTAGTCAAGCCCGCTTTGATCTAGAACAAGGACAGAAGGTAGAAGACACATACTGTAAAAGCTGGCCATTACATAGTTTTGGCAGCGATCACCAGTAAATTCATTTGGACACCTGAGTAGTAAAGACAAGAAACAGACAAGAAGAGAGGGAGTTAGTTTTTACCAGAGCTGTGTAAAACCCACAACAGTCATCACTGGTGTTAGGACGACGGTTCAAGACCAACGTGTCCAAATAGAATCAGTGAGTCTGAGTCCTGTAAATGATCTCAGACCTTCATATTCACTTCGGTTTGAGATAAAGTTGTCAGATAACAACTTATTCTCTCCATTAAATAGTCTCTTTGCAGCAGACTGAAATTTGCATGTACTTGAGTTACCAGTGAGGAAAAGCCACCAACATACAGACTTCAGATCCAGGTTCCAGGGCGGATGGGTGTTAGGGTGAGTAAAGTAGTAGGCAGTTAGGTCTTCAGTGGGATGGCTTACAGGATACCACAGCATGAATGGGATGATGGGATGAGACGTGAAGTACATGCAAAATTCAGTGCAATGCTTTGCATATAAGAGTATTAACTCCTAGGTTCCTGCTCCAGTTAGCAGCACTTGGTCTTTAGAGGAGTTGATATAGCATCTCATCTGACTCCATTCCAGGGAAATATGGATTCCTCCATTTGTTTTAAACATGACGGGGGTGAAACACCAGCTATGACATGTGGGACTGAATACAGTTATGTTCACATACGTTTTGGGTCTGAGACTTTCTTAAGCACAGCT
The DNA here is from genome assembly GCA_006937985.1 of Aphyosemion australe. Taxonomy (NCBI): domain Eukaryota; kingdom Metazoa; phylum Chordata; class Actinopteri; order Cyprinodontiformes; family Nothobranchiidae; genus Aphyosemion; species Aphyosemion australe. The sequence goes on from SSNS01000633.1 coordinate 185,820, forward strand.
TGTTCACATCGGTGCCCAGTGAATCCCGCCAAGCACCTGGTTGGTGGATAAGAGGGAAAGGAGAAAAACAGCACTTATACATCACATGCAAGACATGAACATGTTGTTGACACACACACGCACACACACACACAAACACACACACAGGATCCAATATAACAGGTATAGTTTTAAAATCCCTGAACAGTAACTAAATGTGTTGCGTATAGTAAAGTCTCAGTGAAAACCCAGATCTCTTCAAAGAAACAGTTCCACAGAAACTGATTTTTTTTTTTAAATGGACACCCTTGTTGCTAAAAAGATATATCACACATGTGCGTACATGTGTGTGTGCGCCTGCATTGCAGCTGGTTTTATAACATCAGCACTGCCTTGTAGACCTGCTGGTTCTTGTCTTATATCCAATCATTGTCCAGGAAGCAGCGGCTCTTCATTATATGGCTTTGTCTGATGACATTCAATCTACGGTCATTCAGAGAACCAGTGATGTTAAAAATTAACTCGGTAAGTTTCTGTGAATTTTTTGTAGTTATTGTTTAGAATTGACTCATTTTTCAAATGTAGTGCAGCATTTTTTAAGAAAATTGTGACATCAGTTCACACTAAAAATGCTGTGATTGTTCAGAAAATGCATTGCAAGTAATCTATTTGAGGCTTGAAATTTGCTTACCAGAATTTGGAGATCATTACGGTCATAATTGTCTCATCATACTCTGACAGTAGATTTATGTTTTATAAAATAATTCTCTGTTATATCTTAATAGCTTGTGTTGCAGTTGCAACATTCTATTACAGAAGCTTGAAAAGGTTTCTGGGATTAGGCTGTTAGTTTGTTCAGCTACACTATGATTTGTTCCTATATATGACAGTCCAACAGGATTCCACAGGAAACAATATGGAGTCCATCATTAAACAGAGAGGAAGTTTTAAAATGTCAAAAACAATCCGTGCATATTTTCCAGGAGTGGACAATTCTACTTAAAGCTACTATATCAAATTGGGAAAACAAATTAGCTTAAAACTTTTTTTTCCATGCCTTATAACAACGTTCTAACATCGCATAGCTATAAATATATTGTGGAGATAAGAGAAAGATAAAAAAATAAAAGAATGAAAAGCCTCCACCAACACGTTTTGGACCAAAATCAACTATTGGACCATCCAGTTGTTGATCTAGCCGAACCGTCGCACTTCCCTGGGTCCTCCACTCGTTACGCACTCACGTATTTAGCAACAGAACACCACTGGTGTGAGAGGTTCTCCACTCAATAACATCAGAGAAGGAGAAACAGCCGGCTGCTACCACTTCAACGTTAGGACAAACTACCAGAGTCCCAAACAGAAAAACACCATTTGAAGTCACAGACAACAAAAGACGTTTGGACCTAGAAAATGGCGACTGGTGTTTAGCGCTCTCTTGTTTCTTCTGGCAATGCGGGTTTCTGGTTCCGACGAATGCGACCAGGGGAAGATACCCGAGGGGAGAGTGTTCCGTGACCGTGTTTACGTTCAAAAGCTACCTTGTTCTGTAGATTTGCTATTGCAGCTTTAAAAGTGTGCAATGATCAAAAATCATTT